>JBBMJY010000003.1:17853400-17871487 GCA_037833715.1 Toxotes lorentzi
TATATTTTTTTTTTTTTTTTTTTTTTTCATCCTGTCGTTTGAAGTATTCTGAGTTGTAAACAGCTCTGTTCCTCTCTAACAAACATGAATAGTTTTGTCCTTTTGTGTTAAAAATCAAAGTGAATGGCACAAGAAAGGCTGGAGCAGATGGAGCACACTGACCTTTTGGCAGAGGGTTTGAGGGAAGAAGACCGCGTTGGCACCGGCATCGACCGGCCTCTCGAACCGACCTCTGCGTCACTTTTCGATCGTGGGACCATTCTCACTGAAAACAGGCACATAAATATTGACCGGATGCTGCTCGGATGCATTAATGCATCAGTAGATTTGGACTTTTAGATGCATATAAAGCCTGATTCCAGAACTCACCATCTTCCAAGTAACCAAGCGGGGTGGGAGCATCATCTGAAAGAGGGACAGAAAACAATCAAAACTCATTTACCATCATTTTTCACTATTCTGATCTCTGTTACTTGAAAAGTAATGAATATGGCACAATAATAAATTATTCAAAAGGCAGTGAAGACACTCTTTTACTGTGTGTGCCCCCCCATGCCTCACACCTTCCATTAGGCCAGGCATTAAATTAAATCAAAGTGTGCCAAATCAAAGCATTTTACAGGAAGCATTACTGAGCTAAAAAGGGATCTGAGCATCGATGAGCATCAAGGCTCTGAATAAGTAATGCACTGTAAAGCAACAACGCCATAGCCACCGCATTCAGAGTGATCTCTGTATACTATCTGTGAGACAGCATTTACAGAGTCGTATCAGGCACACAACTACACATGGAAGTCATTGTGTTGAGCCGAGACTGAGAAACCCAAGGAAGAGGTCTGGCAGCTCTTTCTCTCATTCTGCATACAAATCTCGCCTCTTCCGCTGAAACAAGCAGATCCAAAACCAAAGCCATAAACCAGACCCCAATCCATAATCATCGAGAAATTAGACCCAAACCCTAATTGGTGAGGCTGATCAACAAACGTTCTGAAGGTTATGTTCAGCCTCCACTCAGTGCAGGACTGCAGCAGCATCTAGTGGCGGCAACTCTCCACTACATCCCAGTTACAATAGGTTACAGACTGATCATGCTCATGAATCAGCATCTACAACTAATGAAAGATTTGAGAAATCAACCGCCTGAAATTTCTAATATTAGATGGTGAAAAGCAAAAAAAAAAAAAAAAAAAAAAAATAGAAAAAACAATAGAAAGGCTGTGAATAAGTCGTTTCAATTTAGTAAAAGTAGAATGACACTACAAGGCTTCGTGCATCCTCCTTGCAAACACTCTAACATCAAAGTACTTGTATGTGAATATACTAAGAGCTGAGTTTTGCTCATGTTTGCATACAAGGATTTAGTGGCTGTTTAGTGTTTAGTTAATTGTTTGGTAGGACATCACATTTGTGATCCAAGTCTGGATCACAGATTTAGCCTCCAACAGTATTTTTGAGCATGAAATCCATCAAACAGCTGCTGATCTTGAAAATGTCCCAGAACAGCAACTTTATTACATTCAAAGATCTAAGATGAATCAGGATTAGCACGAAACTTGCAATGTACTAAATGGGAACAGTTGCTCTACCATGTGGAGTGGAAAGGAAAAAGAGTAGTTTAAATCCTTTCAAATACTTCGGACATCTTCAAGGTATGTGGTTTTGCACTTTACACCTGATTAGTACGATAGATTAAACACAGCTTAAGTATTTGAAAGGGCCCAGGATGGCTGCAGATTAGTAAAGCTAATGAGAGTGGAGTTACTGCCATCGGATACCTTTTGATTTCATCTGAATGTCAATGTTCTCAGGGAAAATGTAGGTGGGGCGGTAAGGGTTTTCCTCAATAGGTTCTGAGCACAGTGATGGAGAGACAGAGCACAGCATGAAATAACATACAAACACATATAGAAACATACACAAGCCTTGGACACCAGCAGAGAAACACGACAGGCAAAACTGATCAAACATACAAAGAGTGGAAATGATCATCTTACCAGGTATTCTGTGTATCTGTTTGAACATTGTCTTATACCAGTCTTTGGACTTTTCAGTGTTCTGAAATGAAGATGTGAACATTTTTAATTAATAACAAGCTGAACATCAGACAAATATTTGAACTTTGTGCGTTTCATCAGGAGTAGAGAAGCCCTGGTGATGTTCAGGTGTATGGTTTTGGCAAGACAGTTTGACTTGTCACACTTGTCACACAACACAGGTGACTAATAACACTGTGTGTCCATTTCAGGGCTGTAGTGTTGTGTATGCTGGCACCTAAATAGAACAGAGCTATCATTAATCTTATTAGTTATACCTCTTTTGTTTTTCCTAACATGTCAAAAAGATCTCCTATGAGAAATGTTTATTGCTAAAAAAATTACAAAGATAATATAAATGCCAACTCTTTTACTGTACTTTCAAAGACCCGTGTATTGTACGAACAAAACAGCCATTAAACTTCTGCAGTCAGAAGTCAGTTGATGAAGTCTTTATTTGACAGTGGGGTGTGTCGCTCACCCGTACAGGCACAATGGGCTTGTTGAGAGGACTGAGGACAGGGGAGGGCTGTGATAGTCGCAGCCTCTTCCCGTCCATATCAGGGACCGGACTGACTGAGTCTCTGCCAGGATCCGTGAGTTTGTCCCTTTCTGGGGTTGGGTCTGCAAACAAGAGAAAAAATAATATAAGACAGATAAAATGTTCACAGCATGTTTTTAGTAAAATGACAGATAAGACCTAGGCCAAGTTCAGTTAGGGAACCTGCACTGAACTGCGTAAGAAAATGTACAGATAATATGGGCTGCATACAATACATGTGGGCAATAAACAGAATAGACCTTTTTCAGAACAAAGATTTTACATGTTATGGTATAGCTCATTCCAGGGCTTTTGCTTACTTTTCCTGAACAGCAACCACTAAGGCCACAAGGTGATGTGGCATTAAGCTAAATGCTAAAACCTTCAGTAACACTGGCACAAGTGGAGCAGTGTCTGAAAGCCAGGAAAGTTACTCAATAATGTCTGTAATACAGCAACGGCTATTTAAAGGCTAATGTTGGCTGACATTAGCCTTGGACTTGCTTTAATTGAACAGAGCCATTCTTAACATAATTAGATCTATCTGTGCTTTTCCTGTTATGAAGATTCAACATGTCTGCTGTGAAAAAAGGGCTGTTGTAGAGGTGTACATGCAAAATCTGCATGAAATGAACAGATGACAAGCATGAAACACAGAAAAATAAAGTGTCAAAGGGACAAATACAGTGGCAAATAATGATAATCAACCCACGTGAAGAATCTAAGGGCAACATACATTATGTCAGGTGCTGCACTTTCTGCGCCACAGAGAACGTTTCACATTTTATCCTACTGGGGAAATCTCATCTCACTGTCTGTATCTCTATGTGTATTTTGATTTTCTCAACAATCACTCATCCGATAAACTTCAAACTTCACAGGTGTATTGCTGAGGAGCTAAAACAAGTGCAGCGTCAACTGTGAATTTTTTTGGATGAGCAGTTCTCAAAAAAATCGAGATTCCCCCACTTACTTTAAACCACCCTTGCTGTTACCATGGTAAAAATGTTTTAACTACAATATCATTTCTTTATTAATTATACACTTGGCAAGTAACAACAACTGATTTGTGAAGCTTGCATCACAATCGCAAAACAACCTGTGCTATCTGGAACAGATTAAACTTTACAATCAGCAGCTGATAAAACTAAAGTCATCTGCAAATTGTGCCATATGCATTTCAAACATCCCATTGTGACCATGTCTGCCCAGGCCCCCCAGCTAGGACTAAGTCTCCCTTTTGTCACCAATTATGGCTGCGTTCAATAGAAAAACCTGAACCTGGACCTCTTTCCCTACTCGACTGTGGAAAACACAAGTTTCTGTCAGCTCTTGTCACCGCACCATGGACACATAGACGTTCACACACAGTGAGTACACAGTGAAACTGATTATAGCCTTATAAAAAGTGCCCAGTGACAAAATGTTTAAAATACTGTTTTGACTTATAAAGGTTCATTGCAAATGAATATTAGATTAGAAAATACAGCATTTGCTTGATTTGACATAACCTCTGGTTTAAACCACACACATTTCTGATCTTCTATCCCAACACAGATACAGTCTGATAATGCTTATGAGCAGATACAGATAATGATGTCTCTGTACATCTCTATTTATAACATTTCATTGATTGAATCTCTCCTTCACACTCCTTTTTTCCATGTCTAATTTTTCTCCCTTTTGCCTCAGTTATCCCCAAAAACCTCCTCCAAACTGATGCAGTCCATCTGTAGGGCGATGTCCAGGAAAATAATCAGGTCACTGTGTTTACACCAAAACACACATGTGCAACATCTGTATGTGTGTGTCTGGGCTTGTTTTTATGTCCTGGTGGGAATTTAAACCTGAATGAGCACTAAACCACGGGGACTCGTGTGACCGTGGGGACAAAAATTTGGGTCGCAGATAATAATCTGGCCCTCAACACTAAGAAGTGTGAGGAGACTCAAGAAGATCGCTCTGTCTGCTCAGATCATAGTGAACTTCCGCTGCTGCACCGTCGAGAGCATCCTTACCACCTGCAACCACAGTGTGATATGATAACTGCTCTGTCTCAGACCAAAAAGCTGCCAAACGCATCATCATTCTCTGCTCCTCACCACTGAGGCTGTCCAGCGCAAGAGGAGTCTGCAGAGGACGTGAAACGGACACCGCTCGCCCCGGTCATAAACTGTTGGCCCTCCTCACTACAGGACTCTCCGTTCCAGGACCAGCAGCCTCACACAGCACATTGAGATGAACAAGTGTGTCCCATTTCAAGTCAGTTGGACTTGCAGTGTGAGGGGCGCGGCCAGTCCAAAATTTTGGCCTTTAAAGCACCACAATCTGGTGAACTGTGTTCATGTTTCTTGGGAAGCATTTGCACATCATGTCCAGATATTTGGCCAGGTTTCATACTCATAGCTCTTTCCAGGTCAAGGAAAATTCAACCTCAGCATAAGATGACAAAAATAATAATGATAAACAGACAAAAACCCAGAAGGGTTCTACCCCTTCTGTGGTTAGAACTCTAATCGCAAGTATCTGTCAGACGTCGCCAAGACCCCAGTGCATACCTTCCAAATGTGAAAGATGCTTTTGCTGCTCTGTTGTGAAGAGAAAGACAGACAAGGACAAGACAGTGAAGTGTGAGTAAGCAGTGAAGCAAACGTGTGAAAGGACTGATTATGTGTTTACAGAGAGCAAGATAAGGCTAATGGATCACAGACAAGACACAGTAACAGTAGGATGTAGTTAAGGGTACCATAAAGCTTGGCTGATAAAAATGTCACACAAACACACAGTAAAAAATATGTTCTTGACAAACTTGAAAGCTTTTGAAAACTGTTCTTGATACTCTTCATCCCCAGCTACAGACTGGTGTGCTCACCTCTGTTGTGTTGCAGCAGGACTATGGTGGGGTTAACGGTGCTAGTGCAGGGATAGACAGAGCTGGAGGACGATGTGATATAATTCTGAATGTCAGTGGAGGATGGAGCCTGGATTTCTTTTATGCTCTCTGGTGAATTGGCCTGAAAGTGACAGAAATGACCATGTAATATCCATAAAAGTGTTCTCAGGAATTTCACTGAAATCCTAAAAATAAGGAGGTCACACAGTTCTCATAATCGTACCGAACAAGGACCCTGTGTTAAATGGGATGGAAGTAAACGTACCTGGCACTGAGTGTTGTTTACAGGAGCTAAATCAGCTGTGATGTTGCTGCCTCCCTCAGCCAATCCCGCTTTAGAGCTGTCTCCATTAATCTGGCTTGTCCAGCCACCTAAAAAGAGTCCAGAACTTTCTCAGTTTCTCAGCCAGTGCAGCAAGAATAAAAAACACTGAGGATGACACTAAAAAGTACATTTCAATGAACTCACAACAGCAAACCAGAAAACCATAACAGCTAATTGCTCATCAAATAAATCTCCATTTTACTCCGCGGGATGTGAATACTTTCTTTGGTGGTTTTCATGCGCAGAGTTGTTAATATCCTCAGGAAAGAGAAAAAAAAAGATTCTCCCACAATCTCTGAACTTTGTCATCAGAACAAAGCAGCTATTCAGTGAGCTGCAAAGGCCGTTTGTTCCAATGGCCTTTATATTCAGGCTCTACAACAATTAAAGCTTCTCCCCAAAAGCCTTGGCCAGCCTCCAGTCCAGTTCCAATGTGCTCTGCGCAACAAACAAGCCCACAGTCAAGGCCCCCTGCTCCAAAGTGCAGTGTGGGCAGGCCATAACAAAAGATCTCTTTGACACTCTCTTGAAAATATGAGCAATCGCCCTTTATCACGACGTGGAGTGTGCCCGGCGACTGAGCATAGATTTCAAAACATGACGAGTTATATAATTCTCACATCAAAACAGAACTCTGAAAGGCATGTGATGAATTTTTACGACCGAAGAACATGATGAAATGTTTCTTATATCACAGCAACATTCACATCCTCTGTCCACATTCTACAGCGATGTGTCCTTTTTTCACACAGCCATGCAGCTATTACTGTCCTCTAAATATTTTTTCATCATGCAGTGGGATGTTATGAAACAGCTGTGGCATTCACTCGGTCTTACTTGGCGCTGTGATGACGTTTGGCTCTTCACTGATGCAGCCCTCATCATCTATGTGGACGAGGGTGGCCCTTAGAGTCACGACTCCTTTCCCTTTGCAAACTCTGCTGGGGTCCAGATCTGAAAACATTGAAAACAAGAGTCTCACTTCCACAGCTCCTCATTGTTCAGGGCATAGCAGTCTTTTATTCTGTACTGTCAGAGTGCACTCCTGCTTCAGAGGAGCTGCTGGGAATCCAAGTTATCGCTACCTCATGCCCCAAAAGACCAAAATAGAACTGTAACATCAAAACCAGGCCACCAAATTAATATCCTGTAGTCCCGTAAAACTAATTGCCATGATCACACTGTCAGTGCTGGAAGTAGAGCAGATGGAGCTTGTCCTGTATGGTTTTTTTTTTCCTCAGTCCAAGTTATTAAAGTGACACCACATTGTTGTTTTAAAAGCATCCTTCTAAGTTCTCTTTGTGAATACGAGGTGTCCCACAGTTGTAGGAGCTGAAAGACTGATGAGGACGAGGGATCGAGGGATACGTCACCTGCGGCAGGAATCAGGTCAGGAGAGCCCTTCATGCTTTTCAGAGGCGTGATCCTGACAGCGCAGACTGTTCGAGGACCTGATAGATAGAAACAAGCATTTATTTTTGCGTGTCATATAATTAGTAGTTAAAGCAAAGCAAACCCATTATCATTTCTTTAATGTGCATTATTTGTGCTTCATCATCACTTATTCATTAAAGTAAATTGTGTAACTATTTATCATAAACAAAGGGTAGAAAGTGGCTAGTGTGTTTAATTCTAAGCAAGTGAGGAACTGACATGAACTGATTTAACGTCATTTATTTTGGCATGGAGGACTTGATCACATAATCATAACATAAATGAGGTTCACTGAAATATCTGATGAAGTCAGACAGAGCTGACTTACTGGGGGATGATCTCGGTCTCACACTGCCCTCTGCTGGAGAGCCCTGCAGAGGAAACACAGGGATGACATGGACTCAAAACAGTGGCGTCAAAGAAAGGAGAGGATATCTGGAGAGTATATAAGTCAGTGATATGTCATTAAAAATCAGTTTGCAGAAAGTTTGCTTGGTACAACAACAAAATGCAGCAAAGATAATCACGTTTAAATTACTGTTTGTTCCTTATACTGCAGTGATAAAGGCAGGACACATTGATTGCATGCATTTGTCATTGTCTTAAGTATTTCTGTTTTATTTCACTCTGAACTCTGAATTGAGATACAGCTGTGAAAATGGAACCCTCTAACTACATGTGCTTTTGAATTATTTTGTACTCAGTCTATTCAATTATGTAGCATGACAGTGGCACCACCTGCAGATACAGTATATCTGCTGATACGTAAAATCTCAGTAACGTGTTTTTCCCAGTTGCAACAGACTCAAGAAACTGGACTGTGCTATTAGTTAGTGGTTCAGTGTAAGTTCAGAAACCAGAGCAGTTCTTTGCTGCAGTTTGCAGCATGCAGTGTATTTTACTATGGAAGACTGTGAGCACTGAAGCAGTGTTACACATAAAAAAAAAAATCCTCAAAGAGCTCGGCTGCAGCTGCTACTGCAGAAACAGTGGAGTCACTGCAATGAAAGCTGTAACCGGGGACCACATACAGCTAATGAAATTGTGGTAGAACTCCTATGGTTGGGTTACCCACTGAAATGAGATACAAGCCAGACAGGAAGATGGTGAACTTCCAAGTCATCTGTTTAAATCTAGTCCAGAACGCACATGAGTCCACATATTACTAGTAATCGATGCCTAAAAGGGCAGAAGCTTAAGCTGCATCATTAAAAATAACAAAATAAATAAAAACTGAAAAATTTGCAAAGTGAAACAAGTGCAATAACCTCTAGTGTTTGATACAACACTCTAATATCTAAAATGTTTTCAGCAGAGATCAGACTTCAGAATAATCTGTTGACTGTGTCCTGAAAATCCATTATCACTGTTATTGATGCAGTATATGACAGTGATATCTAAAAATATGATGCCAAAAGAAAATCTAATATAGGACGTCAACAACTGCTGCAACACTCAGCTGGCTCTGTAGTTGAAGGGCCCCTCTCATTCATTGAGACTTTTATTCTGATGACGTCACAAATCTCCCTCGCACGCACGCTTTTATCTCTTTTGGGTTTGGGAGGAAGTTCACAGTGCATCAGATCATTGATATGAGTTGCAAATTTTATCTGTGTTCCCCTTTAAAGGCGAGAAGGGAGTGTGTGAGAAAGAACAAACATATGTTAATCTAAGCTGCATCAGTGGAGCACGCAGAGGCAGCACCAAGGCCACCAGAAAAGTAGCTGTGAAACACTTCCCATCGCCCTGGTAGGCCTCCCATTGTGCTCAGAAAGCACCGCTAATTTAGGAGACATGCTCATTTAAATGCCAAGAAGAGCGCTGACTGAGTCTAGACACAAACACACACACAAGGGCACTCAAACAATCATTCATGCATACACACAAACACACTTAAATAGTATTTTTCAGTTGTAGGCTATGGATGATGGTGATGGAAAATCATCTAGAATTTATTCTATGATATCGATTTTAAGTTGCTGAGTTGTTGTGTTGCTTGTGCTGCTCTGAGTTCATGTGGAACTGTGTGTGCTCTTTGTTTACACATGGCAGTAAATAAGCCAACCTGCAGAACACGCAGGGGACTGATGTTCCAGCTGGAAACCTCCACAAATAGGCCTAAATGGACGAAGGAAAATGGGAGTGATTCCAAACAAGTCCCATGGGGACGTGAAGCAAAAACCCTTTTAAAACATCTTCCAGGCTTGGAAGCCGAGCTGTCCCTGAGCATCAGAAATTCTGTGTATTTATTTCCTTTCTCGCTTTAGTAACATCAGCTGACTTCCTGACCCCCTGCACCCAGAGAGTCAATGCATCCATGATCTCATTTTCAAAACCATTAACAGGCATTCCTGTGAGGAGTGCTTACACTGATCTCAACTCTACTTCCGCTTTATCCTCAGATGAACCCCAACATGGTGAATATAGAGTAGAAAGAAAGCTGTGGGAGTATTTTAACCTCTCACATATATTAGATAATGGGAAGATGACAGCTTGCAGTGTTCAGTTTGCTGTATAAACACAGGAGAGCAGAGATCACCCCTGGCCTTTTTAGGAAGAGATGCCTCAGAGAACAGCCGGGCAAAGAACGCCGTCCATCCAGCACGTGAAAAAGAAGAGAGCAGAGCAGGAGCTCTGGGACAGCCTGCAGTGTTCGGGCCAGGACAAACAGGAAAATAAGAAGAGACTTTATCAGTCAAACTCCTGTAAAACTACAATTTACCTAAACGCACCATACCTCCTTATAAACTGTGAAACTTTTAGAAGACTCTGCTTCAGTTTGGCTAATCTCTACAGCAAAGAGAAATGGAAACGAAGTTAAAGTGGGGAGCTCAAACTTCAGTAGATAGTGAGATAAACCCAGAAGGTCGAAGGTTAATTAAGTTTAATTTTTTAAGCTGACATTCTCCATCAGGGTGTCTTAGTGAGATGTCTCATAGTGATCTGTCGTTAGATTAGACCAGAAGCGTCTTAACAGAACAGTAAGAATATTTGGATGTTTCCTTAAAAGTGAAGAGGAACAAAGCTGACATAGGCTCAAATGATAGTCCTACTGAGCTCAGACGTACTCACCTGTAAAAGCAGCAAGTTCTCAGAACTGAAAAACTTTCAAACACTGCAGGTGTTATTCATCCACAAAAATGATCAGCCAAGGTTGTAGGATATCACAGCCGATGAAAAGCCCTGTCAGCTCAGACCTTAGTGTGACTATCTAAAAGCAGGAATACGCAACAAAGCCAGAGGATTCATCCTGTTTCCAGCTTTCAGTCCCAAACTACGTGACACTCACACACACACATAGATACATAAATCTCTAACTGAATGATCTCGGCGGGTAACTAAAATACCTTTCCAAAACAAGCAACTACGATCATCCGCAAGCATCACTGTGTATCTGGGGAGATGCATTACCTACTTGATGATGTGCCCAGTGAGTCCTTAGTCCACGTACATCAGGTCCCTCTGAAGCCCCCTGAGGCGTCTGGCTGAGCTTTGAGGGTCTCATTAGGAGGGATCGTCCCAGCTTTGACCTTGACCCTCACTATGTAGGGGGTCTGTTTGTTTTTGACAACAGGCGTGCCCAGATGGACCTGTCACCACATGCCACCTGGGAATGTGGCACCCACTCAACAACTGCGCAGGCTACCATACAAAATCCACCTCCCCTCTTCGAAATGCTCCTGCAGGGCCAGCAGATGAGAGACAGACAGACCACTGGAGGACGGCAGGAATTCGCTACTGGATGACTCAGCTGTGCATAAGTCTTAATACGTCAGTCGCCATGACGACTTCATGTTAACGTGCGATTACATACATAATACCAAAATCTTTAAGCAGTTTGGAATATATTAGGGCTGTAACTAATAATTCTTTTCATGATCAAGTATTATTATTTATATTACTCAATTTTTTGTGTTTAGTGTAAAAAAAAAAAAAAAAAAAAGTTCCCAGATCTTCAAAATACCTTTTTCTACAAAATAACCTAAAGATATTCAAATTACAATAATATAAAAGATGGTAAAACAAAATCTTATGAGAAAGTGGACCTGGTGAATTATTTAATTATGAGATCAACTCGATTACATATAAAATATGTTTGTCTGCTTTGAAAATGATCCATATTTCTCTCATTTCTGTTTAATAACTATGGAGCCAAGTGTTAAGGAATAATATGTTAGTGAAAAATTTGTATCACCTCTAAATTATATGTTGCTTTGAGGGCTGATACCAGTGTTTTCATTCCGAAGCTAATATTTGTGCCTTTTTTGTAAATCCATCAAATTTCAAAATTCCAAAAAAATCGAAAAAAATATTTTTTCCCCACAGACTTTCCTCTTAAATGAAGCCCAGATAAAAGCTGTGTGACCAACCACACCCTCTGACTGGCAGGAGGACGTGGAAAGATAATCACCTAATTTGAAGAAATAATTTACAAGAAACATTATTAAAAAATTAAATTACAGCAATAAATAAAACACTGAAAGGACGGCTGCTTTTATGCATCTTTGATCAGGGAGAAACTTCTATCTAATCAGATGTGGAGAAAAATAAACTGGAGGGCATCCAAAAAATTCATTTGACCACAGTAGATACAGTACATTTTTATAGAAATTGATTTTCCCTGAATTGTTTTATGAGTTTAGTATCTTAGCCAGTGAAGCAGAGTATCATCTCCTGGCAGCAACAATCACTTTACCTGAATCAGGCTCCAGATTTTCTCTGTCCCGTCTGAACACTAAACAAAGGCAGGGGTGGTACCACGTTGAACTATGATGCATTTCATGCAGGGGTTCTATACTATGTTAACACAAAAGAGCTCTCATCACAGCTCTCAGCTGCACTATGGTCGGAGAGAAAGGGCTGTTACGTAACGCCGTTTGACTTCTGCTTTGTCAACAAATGGCAGAGAGGGGAGAAGCTCTCCAGCACTGTGCGTGGATCCCACCAAACAGCTCCAAACATGGCTCGATAGGGCCACTCCGGAGCAGCAGCTTATCCCCCTAACTGAGAAGAGACCCCCACCTACCCCTCCACCCTCCCAACTCTCTTCCATAAACAGCTTCCACACTGGACGACAGCCTGGGATTCTACACATTCCTCAACCCAGCTATTTGAAGTTCATTTCAAACAACTGCTGCATAAAAGGAAATGTATGTAACTTACACACTGCAGCCGTCATAGGCCTCCGAGCACGACAATGCATTCACGTTGATAATGGATGGAGCTTAAGCCGAGACTATATGAACACTGCTTCTATGTTTTTGAATTCTTTGAACCTCACCTAATGAAATATGACAGTAACAGTAAGGACTTAATGGACTTATAGTTGTCTTATGGTGTCACTGTCATATGTGAGGGCTGATTTTGAGGATGGTTGTGAACTTAGGAACTTTTATTGAGGTTAAAAAACAAAAGTATCCATCAAACCAAGCCAGTGTAAGATGTGTCTCCTCTGTGCTTTGAGTAGCCTGCAGCCTGCCAGCGTGTCCATGAGAAGTCCTGACAGTTATTGGACGTGACCATGGCCAGATCCCTGGGACAGGGAACACTTGGCTGGCACGTGTGAAGGTCCTGAGGAAGGCTGCAGCTGGCCGCACAGACCAAACCGCCTGTTACTGACGCTGTGTGTTAGAGAGCCAGGCTGCTTACAATGTGCATGCTAGGCTTTTAGAGCCAGTGTAATAAGAATGTCAGTGAGCTGACAGTTTACCCAGGGTGATACATCTTCTCAGCAAAGGCTCCAGGCTACACTCCAAGAGTGAGAAATCTTGGATCACAGGGCTGGAGTGAGAATAAACATTCAACTGAATATTCAAGTAGCTTGGCGGTGTGTCTTTAGGGGGCTCTTAGAGAGTTTACTTTGAGAGTGAAAAGTTAAAAATAAGAAAAGCTTATGGGCAAATAAGGAGAAATGAAATACAGTAAGTGATTATAACTGGTAAAAAAATCCTCAACAACAACAAAATAATTATACATTCTAAATATAAATGATAGATTTATTGAGATAATATGGTTGCATTTAATTTGGGAATATGAATAAGAGACACACATGATGTTCATTTAATGTCATCACTAGATAATGAGCTCAGCTGTGCACAAGAGATTCCTCCTGGCTTACATAACAGGGCGTATTGCACATTAGGTGAGCTGCAATGACAATTCAAATCATTGTCTGGAGAGAGTGCTGAAAGCGTTTCCTCATCTCTGCTGGATATTTTGACTCCAGCGTGGATTGGAAGCTCTGAGTGTGCTCCCTAATATAACTCTCTGAGCGCCTATGTGACAGGACTACTTGATAATTGAGTCATAGGATATGGCGGCTAAACGTGAATATAAACAGAGATGTGATAATCCAGCAATTTTAAGTGCTATGAAGGTATCCCCGTGTGAAATGAGCGTGCAGCAGGACTCCAGCGGGCCCCCATCATCTGTCTATTTCAGGAATCCTGTCACACCCAGACACAAACACAACAGGCAGCTCCATCAAAAACAGCCTGGCTTCATAGGTGGCAGCACAGAGATCAGATTTTCATTTCTGTTTATTATATTTTGTAGTGAGTGATTTATAAAACCTGCAATGCGTCAGTGTCACTTAGTAATTCTCCTCTGGTTTGTGTGATGACGAGTAAGGACATGTGCTGGTTCTTATTAACATATCTGCCAACGACCGCCACGATGCCCGTTGTTTCCCTTAATTTGCTGACATATAACATGGAGTGGGGGGTGGAGGTGTGATGTTGGTGGCGGTGATGGAGGGGAATGCTGCTTAAATCCATCACCGAAGCATAAATTGTCTTTTCACTGCCTTGTTTACATGCGACTTTGATCAGGGGGCTTCTTTGTGCCACGGACCTTGAAAAGCCAAAGCATAACACTTCACCAGCCACTTCAGCCAATGGCAGCAGATGGAGAAAGCCGACGGGGGGGAGGTAGTGGAGGGGGGTTGCTAAGCAACCTGTTGTAACATTAACATGGAGTGAAAACAGAAACCTGGTGTCTGGCTGAAACATCCGGCCTGATCCAAAGCTTTCCGTTATTCACAGTAAAGACAAGGCTGTTTTCTGCTGTCACTACAAAGGTTTTTGTTCATGTCATGCTAATATCCAACTTCACTACGCAGTCGGCATGCATGAACTCAGACTAATGAATGAGGCTGATTTTAGGAAACATGCCTTAGCGAAGAGAAAAATACCACTAAATTATTTTGCTTATGTCCAAATTAACTTTGTATTTCCTTCAGAACTGCAGTGAATGATGGCTAATCATGAGTTTACACTCATGGGCAAGTAGGCCTTCACTACAAAGGCAACGTCTTATGTGTCATATGAGTCATAGACACAGGTAAAAGACACTCATCTGGCAAAGCAAGTGAACTATAACAACACCGTCGTAAACAGTGTGTTAATTTCACTTGAATAAACTCACTGCAACAAGTTCACAATTTATAATATTAAGTGTCAGATTTCCAAACCAAATAGAGATCCTCTTGGAAAGACCCAAACTGGCTGACCTGGAGTTCAGCTGGCTTTTGAGATTTATGTTTCTGAGGGCAGCTCCTCTCAAATCTGGGGGATCTGTGTAACGTGACTCTGAACAAGCTTCATTAAATATTAACAACTGTGCTGGGTTCATACCAACAGGCCCCATCTCTGCTCTACAGGTTATCATTTCTGTTTGTCATGTTTAAAAGACAAAGGCAACACTTTGACCTTGATTTCTTCTGTATTTGAAAAAAAGAACTGGATGCTGCTGGCCTATAAAAGCATGTGCCAAACTTCACATTCTGTTTTAATCTTTTTTGTACTCTGCACTCTGCACACTGAAATCCTGCAGAGACATTAAAACACCTCAAAACATCACTGTTCAGGAAATGCAGAATAATTCAGAATCAAAATCCTGCTTGAAAACTTACCATCAGACCTTTAGCCTGATTTCCTGATAGTCTGCACTGAGGCTAGTTAATCTAAAATAAACAAGTACTGCTAACTTCAAAAGATAAACTACTATTGTAAACTGGTGACATAAAAATGCTGAACAAAAAAAGAGATGGGTGACAAATTAAAGGAAACCCCAATATAAGGAGTCTTAGGCTGAAAGACTTCAGAACAGCTTCAACGTCTTAAACTCTGCTGGAAGGTTGAACACTATTCTTCCAAAAGACATTGTGTTTAGGGATGAATGTCTAACACAAGGAGGATACTGTCTAACACGTCGGTCCAAGATCTGCAGTTCATATTCTACTTGTTTTAATTGCACAACAATATGTGCGAAAGGTCACAGGGGTTTGGATGGTCTGACTGAGGAAGTGGCTCGTGGCTGAGACTGATGTGTCTGATCCATTTACACACGCAAACCTGTGTAAACATCTACACAAGCTGTAAACCAGGAGAGTGCTTCATACAAGGCTCGACTACTACTGAGTCAATACTCCTATGAGCCTGAAAAACCAGAAGTAGCAGTGAGCTGTGCCTTCAGGGGGATTTAAATATTGTTTTACTCAGTGACAAACCTCTTAAATTAAATATTGTAACAACAATAAGTCTTTGAGGCTTGCTCACACATAGATAAAGTACTTTGACATAAAGGAAGCGAATGGATGTCCTGTTCTTTCTGAGTAAACATTATCCAGATACAGTATCTCTAATAACTGTGGGTGTCTGTGCTGTCCATATTACAAAACACTAAAATAGCTAGTTTTGATAAAATCAGTTGGCCATTTTGCCTCTGTCCTAGAGGCAGTTTGATTAATTATTTGTGTTGGGGTTAATATTTTATCAAGCTTGTGTAGCGTCATGTTACGCAGATCCCTTGGAGCAAAAAAAAAAAAAAAAAAAGGAAATAATCATTGCAGCAAATGTTATGAATGAAAACACAGGCAGAGACAAATGCATCCGCTGCGTTTCAGAGGAAAATGACACAGCTCGCTGATTCTGGAGCAACTAATTAATAAGAGGATGGTGATTTATTTTCTTTTTCTGCTGGGATTTAATGGCATCCATAAACCATCCTGAAGTACAGTTAATGTAGAAGGAGAGTTTGTTGGACTCAGAAATAAGGTGAGGGGAACCATGGGGGCAATTTTTCTCATTCATAGTTCATCTAACTGTGTAGAATGTATCACTTGTCACACACAACTTTGTCTATCCTGGCAGTCAAATACCACAATATGTGAACAAGAAGCAAGTATTTTTCATTGTCTATGTCCATGTGTGAGTCCACACTTGTGATGACTGGCAGCTGTTCAGGTCACATGCTGTTCATTATGACACCTCAGGCAGACCTGTTTGTCAGACTCCAACATGAAGTTTAACATTCAGGTCCACTGTGACAGAACTCACACTACCACAGCTGTGCACTTAAACAACACACATGCTCAGTTAACCATGCTGACAAAGATACCACTGGAATAAGACACTGAAAAACAGACAATGCACTAAAACATCACTCTGAATAACATACAATACAACCTGTTTAATTACCATGCAGCATTGAGATTAGCCTTGAGCTGTGTGAAACAGCTGCTGATGCACCTCACGGACATTCCCATCCACATTCAGTGCCTTTTCAACTTCTAAATAATTGAATCAATCATGGCAAAGGCTACAGTCTCATCTCACAGCACTGTGATAAAGACGACGGTGAAATATTATTCAGTAAACTATTCCCAACACCTCCTTGCCGCATAATATGCATTCCATTAAGAGCATGGTCGTGATGCCAAAGCCTTATTGTATGCATGTGGAGTAGCCTGTGGTCTGCTCCCTATGACTCACAGTGACTACCGCTGATATAGTAACGCTTCACTGCTACCTGCCAACTTAAAGAAACAACCGCACAAGAAAGGATTAATTATATAAAAAAATGATCGTAGGTAGTGTTCAGGTGTAAAGTCCCTGACGTGAGTATCTGGGCTTTCTCCTGGGCATTCAGCCTCAGAGTGCGGCACCTATAGCGGGTCGCATTTCCACCGTATGGATCTGTCTTTACTGCAGTAACTGTCCCAAAGCCAGAGCGCCTGTCTCTGCTGAGGAGCAAAAAAAAAGAAGAAAAAAAAAAGACTGATTCTCAGAGGCATTTATATTTGATGGAGTCTGCTGAATTCACATTAAAGTGAACTGGGTGATTAATATGAAATACAAATAGAGTGGTGCTGATTTTGCATCAAAGGATAATAACACAGAGTCAGCTGTTACGGTGCCAAGGTGAAAGAAAGGAAAGAAAGAAAGAAAGAAAGGTGGGCATGTAATAATAATAACAATAACAATAATAATAATAATAAAAATAAAAACAAATTAAAAAAACCATTACAGATCCGCAGCAGAAGCCACATGCAGCACATGCAGCAGTGATCAGGGGCAGAGCAGGGACATGCTTACCTCTGTGTGATGGTAATCCAGTGTCGTACTCGCTGCTGCAGACACTTCACTGAGCTCTGTGCGCCGACGGCTTCACCCGACCAGGCGTCCCGTCAGCGCTTCACACTCACCGGCCACAGCTGCGTTAACACCGCCGCACTACACAACCACCGAGCACCGGGGGCCGGGCCGCTGGCCCTTCACAATAAAGGCCTGGATTAAGTTACTGCATAATGAAACAAAAGTTAGGAGCTGTAGCCATGTTATAACATTTAGACTTCAAGCAGTACGCCTTAATATATTTTTGGTCACGTGAACAGGCAGTGACCACAACTCTGGCATATTATTACTGTAACAAGTTTATGGCTGAAACGTTTACAAGTAGTTACCTTCACACAGGCAGAGAACAGGAGCATTATCAGCTTTTGTTAGAGGTCCTGTTTATGTCCACTTGATGCATACAAGTCGAATATTCACAATCCTTTTTAGCTGCTGGGAAAAAGATC
>JBBMJY010000003.1:17871587-17937409 GCA_037833715.1 Toxotes lorentzi
TATATATAAAAAGCAGCTAAATGCTCCAGGAATGAGAATGAACCAAAACAGTAAAGTTGGGACCCTTAAAACCAAAACAAAGAGCTGAAAGATACTAAAACAATACGTAAATATGTTTGCTTGTCACTAACTTGTTCTGGAATTAACCAAATACTCTTCTGTGACAATAGAAGAGTAACCTTAGTTGGTGGAAGCTAGGGGTTTTAGGTCTGTAACACAAGCAACCAAAGTAAATGAATAGAGTCGGTATAGGTGGCATCATTACTGTTTGTTTATTTGAAAACAGATCAAAATGGAACAAAAAGGTGGGGGAGATGTGGACCAGTGGTTGTGCCAAACAAAACTAAAAAAGTTACAATAAAACCAGGCCTAAATTACTGGCTACCTGAGAAAACAAAGGAAACAAAAGACCTGGCTGAGCTTGCTAAAAAGATAAAGAAAACAAAGTACAGGGGGGTGGCACCAACCAATAACCCTAGTGTATTTATACAACAATCGATCCTATGTGCTGATAAACGTACAGGATACCCCAAACTCACCTGTTCACAAACACCCACCACTTACTCTACTCCATGATGCCACCAGAGGAGAGAGAGAGAGAGAGAGAGAGCGAACCATCGCTGTGCCCTCCTTTTATCAATTCGCCTCACGTGATGATTGGCCAGGTCTGATCACATGGATTGCCCAGGTGAGCCCAGGCTGGCAATCTGTACCTGGAACACCGTGAAGCAGGGCAGGGGAGGAGAAATAAGAAAAAAAAACCACACAGGCCACCCAGGCACGTAACACAAAGTACTTGCGATTCTGGCAATGGAGGTTATTAAAAAACTTGACATTTGCTAGAGGGGTCCAACCACTGGTCCAACACTGACATTTAACAGGATTTCATATTTACAACATTGCAAATGAGCCTGATTAAATTCATTAAGATGTGATCACTGATAGATTTATGCAGTATATTATACATCTTTACTGACTGACAAACTGTGAAGAATAAAGATAAATAAAAGAAGTGTTTTTTTTCTGGTGATTCATGCAATAAAGTCAACAAAGGCTTCTAAATCACAAACCTTTAAACTGAATCACAAAATGAATAAAAATAAATAAACACAACTGTAATTATATTACTACAGATGTCTTCAGAAATATTTGTATTTTTTCTTTTTAGTTCAATGTATTGTTTATCTGGAAAGATTTTACTTTGAAAGTTTTGACCAGAAGTCCTGGCTGGCTTCACTATGTCAGACTTTATATATGTTTCTCTTCACAGAACTGAGCAGGGGACAGTTTTCAAATCAAAGTTAATTTACATAACAATCAAGTAATTTATAATTTCAATAATCTTCTACATACTTAACAAGATAAAATCAACTTGGAAAAAGTTTTCACATACATGGAAAAAAAATGTGGGATTCTATCCACAGAAAATATGCAGCACCATCAAGTGACCGAACCTCATATTGCACAAGAGATAAACCAATATTGGTTGTAAAAGAGCCAATTAAAATAAGGACACATTAAAAAAGGAATATATTATGATATTCCATCAAGAAATTCAGAAGTTACATGAAGTCTGATGTACAACAAAACAGACCTCCTAAAGGCACTTCCTAAATGTTATTGTAACACCCATGCAGGAAAGAGTTAAGAAAGATACAATGCAAATATCACAGCCGATCTGCAAGTCCTTTAAGAAATATAATGGTGACAGCATTTGAGGAAAATTAAGTGGAATATAAGGTCACAAAAACTCACAATTAAGTGCTACCATACTTAACATACTAAAAAGGAATTTCATATATAATTATCTGGTGAACTGAAAAGTATTCATGTCACTGGCTACGTTTACAGGAGACCCACCACTGACCATCATTAAATAGAATTAATATTTGAAATAAATGATTTCCCTTTTTCCCCTGTGATTTACATTTAAAACCGAGAATAACGCAACAAAATCAAAATACCTAAATAGAAGCTACAATACATTTTATTATTATATCTCAGTATTTTTAATGTGCAAGTTATTTTACTTACAGTTGCATGTTCTTAAAATAAATCATAAACCGTACCACAACATCTACACCAAATATCACTCACACACACATAGACACAGTCAAACAAAGACACAGACCTACCCACACACACACACTCACAAGGAAATATTAAGGGAACTGAATTGCTCTGTTAGGTAAACTGATACACAAAATGAATAAAAGCGAACAAACAAACAAAAAACAGTTGTCTCACTGCATGGACTCATGACACACTGTCTTTCCAACACATCCTTCCCTCTTAAAGCAACCCCTAACTTTAGAGACTGAATCCAGCAAAGGTAGATGTGTCGATCACCGCAGGCGGCGAGGTAAGGGAGGTGCTGAGTTTGTTGGTCTGTGGGAAGGTCTTTGAGGAAGTGCTCGAGTAGGGTAGGATATGTAGCGCTCATGCACCATCTTCTCTGGCACCCTGTGAGAAACAGACAGAAGTGTAAAGTCACTGATTCATGCAGTTCTAAATATACAGTGAAGGGTGGGTAAACTGTGACCTCCAAGAGGCAGCAGTGATAATAACATAAACGCCCAGACACTGAAAGTAGTGTTTCAAACAATATACTAATCTGTTTATTTATTAGAGAAATTAAAACTTAACAGTTGGGTAACCTTCACTAAAATCTTGGAAAACAATTAGTCACAGGCTAAATAAATATATATAGTTGTGTGTCTTTTTATATTTAAAATCCCAGTTTTTATCCTAATATTGCTCTTCTTCTCTTCTGCTCCGCAACAGGAGAGAATAGTTACTACAGAAGCAGTAAAGTTAAGAGAAAACACTTCAAAGTTCTCAGACTGGACAGCAAACAGTGTCACAGATAAAAAGTTTGCAATGCTTTTTCTCCTTCCTAACTTGGTCATTTTACTTGCAAAAATCATTGCAATAAAATCTACAATATCACAGGACTTTGCCTTTGGACTTTAATGTTATGAAAGGGAGACAGTTTCTACAAAATGTGATGCCTCAGCTCTCTGTCAGTTAAGAACGCATCAGTTTCTTATCTATTTAAACAAATTTGCACTGAAATCAACACAACAAATTGTATAAATGTGTGATTAGGAAGGAGAAGGTAGCTTAATCACAACAAAACATAATTTTCACTAGAGTCAAAAGCTCACATGGTGGTTACTGCTATTCTGTTATCTGCTATCAAGATTTTCATTGAGCTGTGTGAGGTACCGGTAGGTGGCTGTTTCTGAGCGCAGGTGTTACAACGAGTTCTTCCGTCCACAGATTACCAAACCTGAGTGCAGTTTCGGTGGTCTGGTTTTTTTTTTAGCTTTGTTCTGAAGTAACTCAAAATGTGAAAAGCTGTTTGCACAGAAATGATGCATTTCTGTATGAGCTTCAAACAGCCAAACACAGTGACTCATCAGACACTAAAAAACACGTACAGAACACACACTCCTCAGTAAGATTTCACAGCACCATGGTAAAATGATCAAGGATTAAACCCACACAGGCAGATTCTGCTGCACTGTTTGCTGCACCTCAAACTTTCGTGCTGTGGTGCAGCTGTGTGTTAACTTCCTTTTTAATCACCCTTAAATATATTTTGATATTAAACCGGAAGTTTGACACTTGGGAGCTGCTTACCATTGTACATATACATTACATTATAATATAATAGATAATATGTTCAACAGCTGAACAAACTAAAGCTGAGTTAGTCTGCTGAGTTTATTACTTAGCATACCGAGTACGCACAGTACTATTTAGTGTTTCTCGAAGTTAAAGGAATTCAACACAGCCTTAGTTAACAATCAAACCACGTTTATAGTCAATTTAATTTTATCATTTATTTTAAGGTGTTCTCTCACCTCTGTGTTTGGGAGATATTTATATCTTTACAGGGTTATGATGAACACCAACACCTTCTTCACTTTCTGACTTTGGCTTCCTCACGCACAGCTGCAAATCACTGGTGGGTGAACGTTTCCTCTTTCTCCTCTTACTGTCTCTGTCATCGCTGTCAGCAGATTCTTTATTGGTCACTTCTGTCGCGCAGTAACAATCATATGATATCTACACCTCTGTTATAGCTGCAATTAGTCATTGACACATATTCATTGTCAGCTTATTAGGTACATCTCACTAAAACTAATGCAGTCTAAGACAACAGTCCTGCACTCAATACTCCTCCATGAAGATTATAATGATCAGTGTTTACTGAAATAGTTTTAGAGAGCTGTTGATTCACAACAGGCTAAATGAAAGGCTAAATAACAGACACGCCTCTTGGTATAATGCAGAACAGTTCAACAGCACCACAAACTGCTTCCTCCAAAACGACCCTACAGTTGAATCAACACCTCTTTAACACATGTGCAAGTGTGCAAGTAAGTAAGGTAGTCAGTGTAACTGCTGTGTGTGTTTTTGTATACACTTGCTCTGCACACTGCATTGCTCTGCATTGTTGCATAAGCAAGCTGCATCAGTGGTTTCAGACCGACCTTCCTGGGATCCGTGGAGGAACCCTGGGTGGAGGAATGATGGGTGCAACGTCAGACGGCCGCGGAGGTCGGGGTGGAGGAGGGAGATTTTCTACTGCGTCCTTTAGAAAAAAAAGAAAAAAAACCCTCAGCTCTATACTGTGACTACACCTACAACACTCGATAATAAAATATTTTGACAAATCCACTATGCCTGACCTTTACAGCTGAAACAGTTAGCCAATAAACCAATTAGTGGATCAACAGAAAATGAAACCACAACTTTTTTGACAATAGACCAATAGTTTATTGTATTTTATTTTTTTAAGCAAAAATGCCAAACACTCTTTATTTCCTGATCCTTAGTTGTGAGGATTTGCTACATTTCTTGATTTTGTGTGACAGCAAACTGAAAATCTCTGGGTATTAGACTGCTGAACGAACAAAACAAGCAATCTGAAGATATTGCCTTGGGCTTTAGGGAACTTTGACGATATTTGTGACCTCGTGTTCAGACATTTTTTACACCAGACGATTAATCAATTAATCAAAAATGTAACTGTCATATTAGTCAGTGAAGAAAGTAGTTGGTTACAAGCCTTTCTACCATCTTGAGATATACAGTAAGACCCTGGAGTAGAGGTTTCACTTAAAGTGTCAAAATCTGCAGAAAAAAAAAACATTACAGTTCTGATTACAATCTGAAAGTGATTTCTGGGAAACCACTGAGCAATTTGAACCAAGATTCAAAGACTGTAGGAGAGTTTCAGTTTGAGTCTTTTCCCAGTGTAATTCTAAAATACTGGTAAATCTGTACTTGTAAGGATCAGAACCTGAAGAACTGAAGTAGCCAGTGAATAAAACTGAGGTCATGCATGAAGTGCAGAACACAAGGTCAGATGTGCAGCACCACAAGAAAAAGTGAAGGTTCAGTTTGGTTCACAAAGGCTGTCATGGAGCATCCAACTGCCCAGTGTAGCACTTTTTGATGTAGAAAGAGGTAAGTCTGCATGAAAACTTGTTACTAAGTGTACTAAAGATGCAAATATTTCTGTTGTCCATTTAGACTCACCTCAAAATCTGGCTCTGTCCCGCTGCTGAAGCTTAAGGCGCTGTGAGTGCTGAGTCTGTTGCTTTCTGTACCTGATGTAGAAAAAAAAAGATTAATGAGGCAAGAAAACACGTGAGGTTAGTGCCTGTGGTGAATTATGCCGTAAGACCACTTCGACAAATGTGGATAAAAATATCTTCTTGAGTTGCACGAACCAGACATGGGAGTTGTACAACATGTCTACAGGAGCAATTAGAGTGAGATTAAAGAAGAGAGAAGCCTGTAAAGAACAGGCGGACAAAAAATGAGAAGCATGAGGCTCTCAGTATTAATTCTTCAAAACCTGACAACGTATCAATGCATCTCAAAGCACAGTGTTCGTCAATGTCTGATATTTTTCACTGTGAAAAAAATTCAAAGTGACAGTTCCCTGTCACACATAATTAACCTAAAATTCATACTTAAAATACTAAGGAACCCAACTCGTCAAACTGTTACTCATCATAGAGGGAGAGTGTTACCGGATTGAAATATATCATAGAAACAGAAATGGGCACCATCATCACAGGACTTTCCTTGTAATTCAACGCGTGTCAAGATCAGAGGGTGAAATCTTTTTTCAAAATTATTTGTGTTGGTGTACCTTGTGATTAACAGGAATTTCAGAGTGAATGACACATTTCAAGCAGAAGGAATAATAATGTCTTTATTAAACCTTAATTTGCTTCCATCTACCTGATGCGTTGTGGATCATACTGTCATAAAACAGAACAAAGAAACTATGGGTTGTTCAGTATTGCTGGATTACGGAACAAAGCTATGAGAAAAGGTTATTACGTCTCCCAGGTAATGAGATGGCCGACATTATCATGACTGTTACCATTACTTTAGGCAAAGGTCAGCAAATATTTGAGGTACTGACAGCCAGAGGGATTAAGAGAACACAGGAACGACAAGCAATATTTTATTTTGTGCCAAGTCAGAAGAACTCTTTTTATTCAAGCTGGTATGTAAAAAAAACTTTCTTGAATAAAGTCCTTTACTAATCTAGTTTAGGATTATTCCACTGGATTTAACTTCTTGCATTTTTCCCTCCCACTGCAGAAGCTTCTACGGGACAAAAAACACCAACAACAACAACAAATGGGAAAAGCTACTCAAGTTGCACCCAGCTGGAAGTTAGAATTTGCACCCAGCTTCCAAACTGGCAAATGCAGGTGTTTCCAATATTACCACTTCCTCCAAGTGCTACTAGTAACATGTGAGTTTTAACCTTTTCTCCTGCATCCTTTCTGAGTTTCTTTTAGACACAACCTGAAAGGTTTGACTGATGATCAGAATCGGTACGGTTGCTACAGGACTCCATTTGTTTTTCGCTGTCTGCAGATTGTTTGTTGTCTTTGTTCATTTCTGTTGCGCAGAAATGAAGAAACCAATAACCAATGTGGTTATATTCAATAATTTTCTCAGCCCATTTCTTTGGGTCATAGGGAGAGAGGAACTAAAACAGCCAGCAGGTGCAGGCACCTGTTCATAAAAAATAACTCACGTAAGTTTTGAGACTACATTGATTCAGATATGTATTTAATTGGAAGGACCGAGAGCTGAGGAGTTATACTTTGGTCCTTCCTGTTCAGCCACAGTTCAAAAATCTGAGCTGCAGTGTTGAGAAAAATAAATCATGAAGAAGAAAAAAAAAGTATTAGGACTTACTGGAGGTGCTGGATGTGCTACCTGTCTTCCAGCTGCCTCTCTGGATAGGCTGAGACACAGGTGGGGGCAGAGCCCCCACTCTGGGCGCCGGCTCATACACAGCACACTCTAACGTCAAACTAGAGCCCCAGTATGTATTTGTCGGCATCGGAGAACTTATCACATAATCTAAGAGGAGAGAGACCACATCAAATGTCAGAGTTTTTGAAAACAACAGGATGTGATGTTCTACTGTGTTCTGCTCATAAACAAATCATTTTACAACAGTGAGAAATGCTCATAGTCTGTCCACCATGAAGATATATGTATTCCAAATAAATGCAATAAATATTTGAAGAGTAAATAGTCAGGTTATTCTACCAAGTCCCTTTCCTGTCTTCTCTCTCTCTTTGTGACGCCTGGTGATGCTGTCCCGTAACCGCTTTAGATTTTCCTTAAGAAAAAAAAACACCACACACATGTCACTTATTAGATCTATTCCTTCACCATGAATCCACACCTGACAGACTATAAAGTTTGTACAGTTGATCTACCTGCTGATAGCGTATGGAATTCGCCCTCCGCTCATGGTCAAACTGCCAAGCCTTGAACTCTTGGACGGCCTCGTCCACAGTAATTTCCCCCACTTTCACCCTCTCCTGCAGAGATATGAGCTGCCTCTGTCCAGGGGTCTTCATCCCAGCATAGGGGTCATAAACAGGTGCTGGAATGTCCGTCACAGGTCGAACTGGATGGGTGGGAAAAGTTGTCAAACCAAAAGGATCAGGATGAAATTGGATGAAATTATCCACAATGCTATATTATATGGCCAAGGGGAAAACATAAAGGGGGAAACATAAAAAAACTTTTTTGGGGAAATCAGTACCCAGAAAAAATAATGTACATAACATTAAACTTTTTTTTTTTTTTAGTTTAAGTTGTACAGTTTCATGTACAAAGCTGATGTGGAGGCATTACTAAGCTTATTGTTTTAATCTTTTTGATCAGGTGAATATCAGAGGACACGTCAAGAAATGCACTAATTCAAGCGGTAACGATGTAAACACCAATGTAGTAGAGTGGATTGGCTGTATAACAGATGCAAATGGTGACCTTTACTCTTTATGCACTGTCTATGGGAAATGAGGGGGTGATCTACATGCAGTTAAAAATGTTAAAAACAACAAGACAGTGTAAATCAGCAGAATGGTTTCAAGGCAACAATAAAAACATGTTGGGACAAAATTCTGGAAACTGTTCACTTTCCTACTGCGTTAAAATTAGGTTTATTTTTGTTTCCACCTTCTTGCTGCTTGCCCCCTGAGCTGGGGTTAAAACAGCTGTAACTGTAAGTGTAATACTGTAATTTTTAAATAATTAAAAGAAAAAGTTAGACTGCAGGATCAGTTGATTCACGGTAAAGTTTTTGTAAAAGCAAGTTGAGGATATAAGAGCCTCAGCCTCCAAATAATATCCACATTCTAGTTTTTATAGACCCATTTTCACAGCAGACATCTTGACTTGTCAAAGCAAAAAAAAAAAAAAAAAGGGAAACACACAGGAAAACAAAAAGGTTTCTAATGGCTGCATTCCATTTAGGTGAGCCAGTTCCAAGGCTCTGGTATTGTCCATGCTCTCTCACTGTCATGACTTAATGGAACTCTTACTGGAATGTTAGTTGTTAGTGTTATTTACACCTGTGCCTTTCCTGCTTTGACAAGTCAAAATGTACTAAATGCTTTGCTCTCAGCAACTAGGCCAAGTCACTACCACGTGTCATGATTAGCTGTAACCAGAAGGCAAACATCTCACAACACTGATACCACAAAAGTAGCTCATGTATGGGTGATTAGACAGAGTTAAGCTTTCAAGGCTATTTTCAGTACATACGCTCAGGAGGGAGATTTGGTCAAAAATAAAAAGCATGCACACTGATGAATGAGCACATGTAGGTATCAACAATTATGTCACGTAAAATTAGGAAACTACTGTATTGAAACATTTGTTTTCCTGTGTAATAAAGCATTAGGCTCACTAAATTCAAAAAAGTTTGTCTTCCTCCATTGAGAGAGATGAGATTATTCACAATTGGCCTTATAAACTTCATGAGATCAAACATGAAAAAAAAAAAATTCTCAGTGTTATTGTCAATAGTTTAAACTGTGTTTTACCTGCAGGATATCCCCTCTCCATCACATCACTCTGGGACGTGCTTTTATCTGAAAACACTGTAGAAAATATCAAGTTATCTATTTTTGTCTGGAGAGCAGCTTTATGAAATCTGATGTGTAAAGAAAACCTTTAGGGTAAAATAAAAAACAGACTGCACAATACCTCTAGAGATGTAGGTCATTGGCTTTTCAGTTTCAGGCTCAACGTCAGGTCTGGGGATGGGGGCTGGTGGACGGTTCTGGATTATGGGGTTATAGGTACTATTTGCATCCACAGTGTCATAAATATCCTCTGGGCAGATGTTGTATGGATCCTCCTCTTCTTCAATTTGATCTAATTCATTCTGATCGTCTTTTTCTCCTTCTTCACTGTTGCGGTGCTCGTTGCTGTCCTGGTCAACACCGTCGTGAGGTTTTGCTGGAGGACACAGCGTAATCCCATTACACATACTATATTATACTTATACAGTGTCTCTGTTTAAGATCAGTACTTTTAAAGTTGTTTAAATGTATACCTTGGAAAAACATCCTAAGCATGGCTTCCTCAGGGTTCTCATCTACTGCATTCATCACCTCATCTGATAAAAACAGCACCGTTATCATCAGTTTAACAGTTTAATCACAGGTTTTGCAATTATCACCAATGTTAGGTCCAATAAATAAAATCATGTTAATCTTACATAGGTCCTCTGCACATTCAGGGTTGATCCCCAGCATTGACTCATATATGTCCTCTGAACAACCTGAGAGCTTCATCATGATATCTTGAGATGTAGCTGACATAGCTTCATACACCTCTCCACACTCCTCTGTGTTGACGGTGTCCTCAAAGTGAGACTTGAGCATGTCAGCTGTCTCCTAGATTTGTTTGAACACCGGAGAAAGGGAGTCAGTTACTAAAAAAATATGAGAACTTGAGGCCTGAATCCAAATGTCCCCACACCCGAAGACTCAAGGACTTAGCGGGCATGTTACCAGGAAGGGTGCAAGTATTGTGTTTGGCATCTCATGTACAGGGAAACAGCACACATCATATCATCACACATATCATCAGGGTCACAAGTTTAAGTTCATCTCCATGGAAGCACATGAGGTCTTTAAGTCCCGCTTCATGCCTGTGCATTACTTCTCCTCGCGGTCCAGCACCCTTGCAGACTTGTCGCGATGACATCACCGTTTGTATGACAAAAGTCTGCGAGAGCTAAGCCTGCAGGTCAGGAGGGTGCACATTTGGATTCAGTCTGACTGTGAGAAGAAAATATCAAACACACTGTTGGATACTAGATACAAACAGGAAAAGGCTTTTATCATTTAACTTACAACAAATTCGTCCATGAACTGTCTGAGATCAGAGAAGCCACTCTTCTCTGCCAAGGTGTTTGGGTAGTCTCCATATTTATTCATCACGCTATAAGCCTGCAGAGCCCCGGGACACTGAAGGAGAATGGTGGTCAGCTTCTTCAGGCCATACTTAGCAGCAAAGTGGAGCAGTGTGGGAAGCTCCTCCTTACGCTGATCTGCATGAATGACAGAAGGCAATCAGATACAACCAACTGTCTGTTGACTCTTAAAAGATAGTGGCTGTTCTTGTAATACATGTGCAACAGCAGCAGATATGCTGCCAACTTTAGGCAATTGTGTGGGGAACACCCCAAAAATAGTAAGCACTGGCAGTTAACAGAACCAGAAATCAGAGTCCTTTACTCACATGCTGCCATATTGTCTTCTTCAATCTGTCTGATTCCAAACAGCTGAAGACTAGTTGCAGGCATTCTGGATTTTAACGAGTCAGTTAGCATGTTGTCCAGTGATTCTGTAGCATCAGATGTCAAGTTGAAGGCCTGGAAGTAAAGAAATGAGTCGCATGACTTGAAGAGCTATTAAACCAGCAAAAAATAAATAAACAAATAAAAATAATGCCAACAACGCTACAAACTATGTGACATAATGTGTCACCTGGCAGATGAAATCAACAGGATCCGTAGCATTTTCAAGATACCGACTGACTTCACCCATACTGGTGTAATATGTAACAGGCCTCAGGCTGACACAGGACTGGTCAGTGTACATGGTGAGTGATACCACTCCAGCAGGCATAGCTAGATGAAAATAAGAAAATACAGCGATTTCAGGTTTAAGCTTTCAATATCTTGCATTCAACTAAGATTTCAGTTCACAGATTAATGTCACGTGGTTTCCTGTAGATACGTGCCTGGTGCAGCAACACTTAGAGTGTATTCATTCTCCACTGTGACTGGGACCCTTTTTGCAGCTACACTTTCAGATGAAAACTCCACCTCTGGTACCAACTGATCATCTACTTTCTGCTTGAAAATGATAAACAGTGTCTCCTTTTCCTTGGAGAAAAACAGAAAATAGAATTAAAATAGCTTTTTGGTAACATCACTAGTTCAAATCTAGAAAACAAGCATTGGGATGAAATATTTTTTTCCGTATTAAAACAAAACTTTTGCTTCACTCAACAACAGCACAACATAAGTGATAAATATATCTATGCTTAATTGTTTCTCTCACACTAATAAAATAAGAAAAATTGTGAATCGATGCAGAATAATTAATGTTGAATAACACACTCATGATCCATATTGAACTTGCCTTTGATATTATGTAATTACTTCAGTCTTACCCCACAGAGAACTCTGCTTGGTTGAACGGTGAGACAGGTGAGGTGCGAAGGCGTACTAATTTCCTCACTTGCTGAAACCTCCGTGCCTACACGTTCTTCTTCATCCTTGAGGACAGTTTCTGTCTGGTCTTCTGACACCACTTCCTCTGTTTCATCAGTGGTGGGATCTTCAGTTGAATAGGCTGCTGTGATGTGCAACTCTGATGCGGTTGCAGCTTCGCTTCCATGTTCATGCTCCATTTGTTGACCTATGAATAAAAAGATACAGAAATGATAATCAAAAATCAATTGCTTTTATAGGCACCTAAATATTGCGCATAGATTAAAGGTCTTTTTACTCAGTCTTTAATTATTCACCAAGGCTAAAGGTTCAGTTTATGCACAAAACAACCCGCTTTATCCAACACCTCTGAAAATAGTTTTGGATTTATGTGCTTCATTTTCAGTTTCCAACTCGAAAATTTGTGTTTTTAAAAGAACCTGATAATCCACACATTATTTACTTGACTATTTCTTGTCCATGTGAAAACTATTCTGAAAATTAACCTGATGAACCAGGATGTTGTCTCTGGAAAGGCTTCATTTAAACATGTCAAAGCTTTACCTCCATACACAGAATGAAATTTGATTTACTTCCACTGCAGTAGAGCTGATGTCATTATCTCTAAACTGATATTTGCCCCTATCTTTCTATCACAATACCATTTCAGGTAAGTGAGATAATATACCTTTTGTAATTTGGGTGAGCTGACCTTTTAATTGATTATGTTTGCTCTTTAGGCCTCAGAGCAGCTTATCTGAATATTAAATTGCTGCATCTTTTATGAAAAGTGTCAGAGGTATATCTATAATGATACCCCACATGAAGTGTGACTCATTGAAGGCAAAAAAAAAGAAATATGCGTGTTACGTGTGATTAAATATCGCGTACTGTCAGTAATGGACTCCAAAACGGTAGCGACGTAGACAGCAGGCTCATCATCAGCGTAGAGTTTTCTCCAGCTCTGCCAGTCTTCGAAACTCTCTGTCAGCACGTCATCCTTTGAGATGCCACACAGTAGAACCACCACTCTGTGTGGCGGATAAAGGAGTCTATGAAGGGCCTCCTGCAGTTCAGGTTCACAGAGCATGTCCAGGAATGCTGCCGAGAGGAGCAGCAAAATGCACTTACAGCTTTGGAAGTATTCAAAGTTATATCCATGGAGCTGATCGGCTGGGCTGACGGCGTACAGCACAATTGAACTTTTGTGGAAATTGTGAGAAGATTTCAAGATCTGCTGCAAATACGTCGCCCATTCCTGTGCCTCAGCCGTGTGCAGAATTAACAGCTCATATGATGAAGGGGATTTGGAATTTGCTGAAAAACAGAAGACAGTACAGAGTGATTTGTATGTACAGCACATGCGTTCAAACAGTCTCATGGCTGCCTTAATAAAACATAAATCTGTAAATTATTATCATTAGTTACTCTTAAACAACACTGATCCAGCCTCGCTGAGAACTATGAATCATAATCCTGTAATCAGCTGAAACATTACACTAATGATGCGACACTGGTGATATTATGAGTTGGTTTCCATGTTGCAGCAGGTAGTGTTTGTCGTGGAAATGCTCCACAACACACCAGCTGTCCGGCTGTGGAATTTCAAGGTGACTGTGGTTAGAGAATGAATGTCCGATTTGTTTGATATTTCAGCGCAGAGTCAACGAGTTGTGCAAACACTGCACTGTGTCAACACTGGTCAGAGTAATTTTGTTTGACTCATTACAGTGTTTAATCAGGTGAAGTTCACCTCTGTACACGCTAACTGGGAAAGAAACCCCACACAAGTATTCACCTTCATCACTGTTCCCACTGATGGTAGGGCAGAGAGACTCGCGATCTGTTTATTAATGAACCAGTAACGAGATAGACTTAAATTTAGACACGAGAAATTATAACATAACTGACCTATGAATATAACTGTACAGGAAAGCTAAGATGCTTGGTTCCTCTTTTTTTTTTCTATAAGCTCCGAAAAGAATTTTCAATTAAAATTCAGTTTAAAAAAACCTCAGTTAAATAAACACATCATATAAAAGAGAAGATAAAGCATTCTAAAAGAGTAATTCTTATTGTTTAATCAATGCCCAGGTGTAAAGTGCTGTTTTTATGCAAATATATGTCGATTGCCTATAACCTTACCACCTGAAACTAACTCGATAGACAGTTATAGAAGATGGATTATATTTACCTGATTCAGTACTTGAAAAGGGTTCTTCCATGGTTGTGAAGCCTCAAAAGTGCCCAAAATCAGCCCACAAGGAGCATCATTTGCCCAAATATGTCATTTTAATCTCTCAAGTTTACTGTAACTCCTTTCCTCTTCAACTGAGACTGCATTAGCTTTCACCAGCTACAGCCTTTTGCTCAGTTGTATTAATAGCAACACTTAGTTTCCTGATTTTGGTGACACTGCCCCACTTCCTGAAACAGTTGAAGAAGTGAGAAAATGCACCACAGTTGTGTCAGAATGTGCAACACGTCTGCAATTACACTTGCCATCCTCTGGCCCTCGGTTGTTTTCTTTTGTTTATTAAATATTATGACAGAAATAAAAAAGAGGGGTTTAGTTTGGAGTGACTGTGTTGAATTCTGAAACACGCAGGCACAGACCCTGACACAGAACAGGGATTAACACAAAGTCTCTAGTCTTTCATGTGGGAGATGTCTGTGATATACTTTTGCTCTCTGTTCTCAAAAACACTGTGCACATGCGCCCACGCACACACACACATTCACTTCACCTGTTGTTTGAGTGACATGCTTCTTCCGTTTTCTCACTTCCTCATCAAGGTGTTTCACTGTGAGACTGTATCTCACATACCTAGACATGTTTGCTTCAAAACACTTTCACCATGATACTTTTACCCAAATGTAAGACGCTGCTGTGACTGAGGTGCTCACTTCGACATTAATGCTAAACTAACACCTCTATTTTGCAGGCTATAAGACTGACTTTCAGCATGCTCGTTCACTCTTCCAGAGTCATTGTAAGGTTGAATGTGCTGTAGATAACCATGAGCACTTTACCATATTGTGATGTAAAACCAGATGTGATGTATTCAATATACAGCCACACTCAACATGAAAACTGACAGTGAAGGTGATTTCCTGAGGGTGTTTTCATACTTTATGCTGTATAAATGCTTAGAATGAAACTTGCACTCTGATAATATCAGTTCTAATATTATAATTCAATCTTGTGTCTTTTACAGAGTTGTGTAGCTCAAACACCGACTGAAAATGATCACACACATACAGTACATACCAACACAAGGACGCACAATGAAATCCTTTAGTCAAACATGTAATGCATGAATGAGTCAATGAACTGGATGAATCACCTGTATGTTGTAATTATTATTTATTATGTATTATCCAGATTCCACAGAAATTTCTCCTCTGACACGAAACAAACGATTGCATCACACTCTAATATCCAGTAGAGGGCAGCAGACAATCAATTACACTGGCCAACAGACAGTCCCGATCTCTGTTCACTGTGCAGACAACAGCCAGAGAGAAAGCAGTGGCTAGGAGCCATACAGATGAGTGGTCCGTATACCTCCATAAAGGTACGGTAAGATACTTAAGCATTAATATCCCATCTTACTTCGGGAATTATTGAAATGCACTTTTTTGCTGCAGGACTAAACAACATACAGCAGTTTAATCTAATTTCAGGGAGGTGGCTTGTGCATCTTTACTTAGCAGGAACACCACTACAAAAAACAAAACAAAAAAAAACAAAACACAACATAACAACATAAACTCTCTCTCCTCATTTTAGGGTAATACTGGTGTGGAGGACTGAATTTTTGGGAGAGTTTTTGGATGGCTGTGTCTGGAATTGGTCTCTATTTACAATATAGTGCATTATATTTACTATCTGCCATTTTATGTAATTGTCAACAGAAGTTTATGCATTATATTGTGCACTCTGACCCATTTTACAATGGGTCAAAAAAATAGTGTCCATGGTATGAATACAACTTTCTGCTAACAGTCTCACAGTAAAACTGTGATATTTTTACAACAGAAACAGATGAACAACTGTAAATGAACTGACTGAATGCTCAATCTAAACTGTGAGCAGGTTGTTTACTACTGAGGGCTTGTAGACCTTAAACACATTTATACACATACTTCTGCTGCATGTGAAAAGTGTTGAAGGCAACATTTGAGGCAGATTACCCAGACATGGGTAAGACTCACTGAACCAATTAGATGGTGAGGTGAGGGCCAATAAACACACGTCAATCATGAGTGATCACAATCATTGTATGAGAATTGATGAACCTGATCGCAGCCCAGCAGAGCTCTCACAGGAGATTCTGCAGCAGCATCTGCAACAGCTATTTTCACTGAACACCAAACCATCACATCTCTTGTAGAATTACTTCAACAAATGCCCAGACGCTTATTGAACCAAAGCCAAGAAGCTGTTCTTGGTAGCACATGGTTTAAAACTTTTTGTTGGGGTTTGGTTTATTTTGGCAAGAATGCGTCAGTTTGCCGTGCTCTCGAAAATCACAAGACAAGAGTTTATTCACTTGTCTAACCATGCATTTCAGACACAAAATCCATTTGCACAGCTTTGCTTTCCTCCAATGATACAATTAGTTTTGTTTCTGCTTTGACCTCTTTCTACATTGTAGACCTTTTAATGACCACAGCAAAAGTTCACTTTCTGACTTCTGAAGCTGCCTGTGAAGAGCAGGGTGATCCATGACCCGTCTTTAAGTACAATTTCCTGTAGAAAAAGAATCCCCTAATTTCTTCTAACTCTGCCATTAGCTACCATAAGCATGACCGGCCCGTTACCTTTTGTTTAGGCTCCCTTGAAACCACTATCTACTAGGTGGCTCAAATCAAATCCCTGCAGCCTGAGTTTAATAAGAGAATATTTTTGCTTCTATATTTTAACCTTGTTATCCAATATCCTGTCTTTTTAGTCCTCACTGTGTTTTCAGCACACAGAGCGACTCTGCTAGAGAGCATGCGTCAGTTCACAACAGAGACCTGACATCCTGCCTCTCAGAGCACAAAAGTTCATGCGCGGACTAACAGCTTTGTGATATTCTGCTATAGCAGCACTGGATTACTCAACGTTACATATAGGAAGTTCAACAGTTTATTGCTGACCGAGCCGAGCAGTATTTTTAGTTTTACTCTTTGTAGAGCCTCGTTGGATTGCTTAATATAAGACTCAGTATGAGGCTATTCCACTGTGTTTGGCTGATTTTGCTGGAAACTGCACTTTCAGAGTTTTTGCATAATTATTTAAACATGGGCAGAAACAATTTTGAAACTTCTCTGAGTTAAAGCATTGTTACTCAGAGTCATGAAATCTCTTTTGTAGCTGACAGACACATGGCTGAAACTGCATTTGTCCACATACTGTGCCTCTGGGCTGAAAACTTTGTATTTACACAAAGGTAATTTTTGAGGAATGGAAGAAATGCAGCCTTATTTTAACATTGATGGCAATGGATTTTTGGACACTGAAACACTTTCATGAACTCATGAAATTTTCTCAGTTCATAGTGGAGCATGTAATTCTACAGAAAAAAAGATGAAAAATATAAAAACTGAAGTTACTAAGCACCAAGCACTCCGAGGCAGGAGGCTGTGACAGAGGGGGAGAAGAGTTCTGTCTATCTAATATTGCCGACATAATGGTCATGTTACCGTCTCATTTACTGTACTTCCCGGGAAAGCTCTACCTTATATCTGCACTGCCTCTGAGGCTGTTTTGGAGACTTTTAAAGTGGAGGAAACTAGAAACAAAGAACAATCTGGGGACATGGAGTGCAATCTTGAAATGGAAAACTGAAATGGGGAAAGGGTCTCTAGCTGAAATGTTATTTGGATGATAGCCTGCATAAGAAAGGAACTGTGTTTGGTTTCTCATTGAGAGTCACCAGCAGGGCTCATTGTGATAAGAAAATAAGTCTAATGTTACCTGATCTTGTATAATGTGGACCAATTACCACTCCATTGCACTTCATTACAGGACTGTAATAGGGCCGGGGGTCAGTGCTTGAGATGGAGTTGCGGAGGAAAATTGAGTCGTCATTGATAATACGATAAAAACTGACAGTGAGAGGCCCCTCCAACAAATTATTGAAATTTACAGTTGATAGGGAAACACTATAACCTCATTTGGTAAGCAGCTGGCAAGCAGTTGTACAAAGCAGGTCCTCTAACACAATGAGAGGCTTATGGCAAGAGGGAAATCCAAAACTATCACAGAATAGTTTTAGACTCCTGCTCATTGGCTCCCGGCACTCAGTGTGCATCTATACAGTTTTTAGAAATATCTAAAGTCACACAAATTACTCCACTGGACGGCATTTTTCTGTTGTGCAGGTGGATTGTGGAGACGTTCTGTGGAACAGCATAAGCCAACATTATATGTTGCAATGACATAAAAATTCTGCTTGAACCAACAAATCAAGTCTGACTAACATTAGTGTTTCTCTCCAGAGCAGAACAGAGAATTGCAGAGGTTAACAAAATATAAAATCTCACAGTTTCCGTAAACCACTGTGCTGGTGGAAAAGGTATGGCAACCATTTGTTTGCCTCAGTTAAAGTGCCTCCATTTGAGGCCCCCTTGAATAAATAAATCAAATAAACTACCGTCAGACATACATTTTCAATCCATCAAGGTAATCAGATTCTGTTTACCTGAATGGGAACTATTCTAAAATGTTATTAAAAACTTAAATGGAGTTTAGGTGTGGAATAACTAGGCAGAGGAAATGATGAGCAAACAGCAGGATAAGATTCCAATTACTATTAAACAAGCATTGCATTGACTAGTAAAGAGGAAAATAGCTTTGACATTTTCCACAGCCGGAGCCCCCACCTGACAGGCTTTGTCGTATGAGAGCACAGCAAATTCAGACATGAGGTAGTCAAAGTATTCTCCTGAAGTGCTGCTTAAAGGCCTATTTCAATTATTCCACCTGTGGTCAACATTTATTTGTGTGGTTCAAGATCAGAAATTTATTGAGAAATAATTGATTATATTTATAAGCAAAGTATCTTTGTTCCTTTGTTGAAACAACTGTGATAATTATATTTAGTATAGATAGAAATAAGAATTTGAACATTTTTATCATGCATTAAAAACTGAATCAAATTTTTAGAGATGTAAGTTAATACATGTTCAAAATGTCTTTCCCTGTTCACCATTTTTTTCCCAGTAGACTTTTACAATATGTCCAAATATTAAGAATTCAACAAGGCCATAAAGTCATTACCTTGTACTGAGGGAAATATAATTTATGAACAATTTAGAAGACCAGTTAACTTTATCTCACGTATCTAAATAGGCAATATATTGAATGCATGCTTCGTTGATCAAAACTGTTGTGGAACAACTTATCAAGCAACCATCTTTAACTACTATTTAAAGATCATTTTGCTTTCATCTACAGTCTTCACTCAGCTGAAATCACTTCGACATGATAAGACAGTCAATTTGGATGTCGGCTTTGGCTACAGTAATCACACTGGCCACTAGATAAGTGTGACTTTATTTATTTATATTGAGCCCTGTGCGTGTCTAGTTGAAGATAATAGTTTCATTTTCCAGAGAAAGTTTGCCAGCTATCCTCATTGTGGAGTAAATGTGACAGATTTCTGCTTCATTAGGATTCATCGGGCTGACAAAGATGGATTCATGAGATGAATCAACAATAGCAAAAGCAATATGCAGGGTTCCATGAATCTCCTTACTTTCCTAGTACTGGCTTAACTACGTGCTTTAGAGCTTGAGATTTCCAGATCACAGGTGACAGCAAGAGACTGTCACTGAAAAGTCATGGTGCAACAGAAGCACCTTCAATACATGTTACACAGGAAAAACACACGTTTTTGCACTTACTTCAGTTTTTAAGCAATTTTCTCTTCAAATTTAAGAAAAAAAAACTCATCAGCTGAAAGCTTTTAGAGTGGTATATTTAATGATAATTGAGAATCCTCTGTCATATTTTCAGGATTCATGGGGCCTAAACAATTCAAAAGTGTTTTTTCAAAAGTGTCTTGTAAAAGGCCTTTAGAGAAAAGGTTGTGAATCTATCTCAAAATGCTGGTGGATAACAGAATGTGACCAAATCTGTGAGCTTTCTAGGATATGTAATTATTTTATAAAGTTAATATTCAAAACTACGACAAGAGTTTTTAAAGTCAACATAAAGGAGCTGTTACATCCATTAATTGATGCATGTGCAACACTGACACTGATATATAAAACTAGCAGCCATTAGACTATATTGTTGCTATGATGTAGAATTAGCTGCAAGTGTGATATCATACTCTTCATTTTGTTTTTATGTATTTCCTGCATTCCTGCCCACTTTATATTTTACGGAAATAATTTGCAAACAGAGAACTATGAATTTGAGAAAGCACACAAAGGGCGTAACTACTGTAGAAAAGCAAAGGCAGTACAACAACACTAACTGTGGCCAGATTTTGATGGTAGTTTCCACATCAGCTTGAAATGAAATGAGCCTTCATTAAACTGATTTTTTGAGCTACTTGCTATCAACAGGTGAGGTCTGACAGTCTCCTTTTGGTCTGAGAGTAACACCCCTGTGCATGAGTAGTTCAGCTTGTCCTCTGGTGAGTTTGAAATCTTAAAGCATGCTTGGGCGGATTTTTGATGAAGTGGTTTGTTTCTAAAAATTATCTATGGCTTCTGAGAGACTATGAGGGACAGACTCCCAGGAGTGATCGTTTGTTCAAGTTAGCAACAGTAACACTGAGAAGTGGAGCTTAGCAAAAGGTCACGTATCCTGCTGCTACATTATATATGACCGGAGTCAAAGCAGTACTTTTGAAGGTTTGAGGAATATTTAATGGCATTTCTCCTTTAACTGTAAGCAACAGAGGGTGTCAGGAATGACAAGACAGAGTCAAGGACGTTAGACAGCAAAGGTCTACGTTAGACAGCAAAGGTCATGAACCACATGGAACAACAGAACCATAAGGAACCACTAGACATACATTATTTAAGAGCAAATCTCATGATGACATCGACTCAATATTTCTATTACAAGCTGGTACAGCAGACTGGTTCAACCTACACTGTTATGTATCCTTACAAAAACTGATGAAGGTTCCTTCACAGTTCCAGTGTGAACAGCACATGGATGGATCCTTGTGGAACATTTCTTTCAGCTTTTTAAAATATCACCAAACCTGTTCCTACAGGGACTGGAAGTCTGGAAGTCACCTGAGGGGTTCATAAAGTACTACATATAGAGGAACTGTGAAAGAGGCCTCTAAGAGGGTTTAATTTTTAAAATTAAAGGGCATACTTACAAAGATATTGTATTACAGAGCTTGTTATTAACACCACTGCCAGTGTAGCATGAGGATTTTGCACTTCCACAATAAGGCACAAGAGGTCAGAGCTCCACTGCAAATACTATGAAACACCTTGGCTACTAATCCTCTAGCTAGTGTATGCCAGACGTGCACTCTTCATCGTTATCATTAAGGGCAATGCCTGAAAGATGTCTGTTGAAATAAGTTTGCTTAAAACATAATTACAAATCCAATTAATAGTGTCATTAAAGTAGACAGAATAGAGCGACAACATTGTGTGATTTGAAATTCTTTTAAATTACAGAAAGCCTACAGCTGCATACCAGGTAGCAATCTAAGCTATCAGTGATGTTTTAAATGTAGACATTGTTGAGGAAGGTACTCCCAAGCTTTACTGCCTGGCATGAGCTGTGCAGTTATGTTACACTTAATGCAATTATCAGATTAATTAAAGAAGCTAGACTTTTTAATATGTTTAGCTGGACATTATGGCCAAATTTGTTACCACCAGTAATTCTATCAATTCTATCATCAGTCATTTAAAATGTGATGCAAACATTGCGTTTTAAAATTGAACTAAGCTAATCTTTTCTAAGGTTGTTTTCATTTAAAGCCTTTCTTCACAGTCCATAACATGTTCTGTATATGTGACCAGGTCCCTACCAGACATCCTCTTCTAGCACACAAAGATTACAGGGCAAAACTAACTGGCTTAATGGAATTTACCAGCTGATCAGGAAAATCACTCCTGTTTGTAAAAGGCTCCTGAGGATACTTAGAATTAAAGACATCTGCTAATATACAGGGTTTAAAATGTACAGACCTTTAATTGTAGCTAATAGAGTGAACACTGTTTTTGACACATTTTGTTAAAAATATTCAGAAGCAGCATTTTGTTCTACATAGTGCTTGTCGCTATTTAGTTGATTTATTTTATGTAATATGTCTTTATATTTCCAGGGGAAAGCACAGTTCTGTAGCCTGTATTTTAAAAGGTACATAGAACATTATTACAATATAATGCATTAGTAAAATAAATTATATATATATATATATAATAATCGCACATATGGGGAACACATCCCTATTTGTGTCTTTAGCCTTGTCAAAATGAATATTAAGCTCTGCAAAAATGTTCAGGTTGAAAAAGGGACTGAAAGAGAGACTAGGTTGAATTTTCAATTCTTAATTTGTCTTCACAACAACCAAACCTATACTGTCAGCTAAAAGAAATCACTTACATTTTGTGTTGTAATATTGTATGTAAAATATGGTAGTCCTAAAGAGAACATAATACTAATTAGTTGCAACCTTTTATTTTTGTTTCCTGACAATATACGAGGGAATATATGAAAATAAGTGAAAAGTGTCAAAATTAAATAATACAGACCAAAAAAAAAAACCCTTAACATGTAAGAAATACTTTTGCATGTCTCAGGTGAATTTTTACAGAGAAAGACAAAGCAGATGTGAAAGCTAGTCTGTGACAGTGTCGAGTCAAATCATGAATTGCAGTTCCTGTATCATGAAAACACAAATTTATATAAGCTAGTAAAGCAATATCAATGCCATTACTGACATTTAAGCAAAAGGCCAATTTCTTAAATCAGCAAAGAGAGAAGCTTCAATCTGAAAACACCAGCTTGTAAGCTAATTTTCCTCGTTAGCCTACACACTTCAGAGATAAACTTCATTTCATTTGAAAACAAGTTAGCTTACTTATTCATGTTGTAACACTCAGCTCTTATCGCTGAAGCCTTATATGCATATAACATTTGTAAGGTAGCTAGTTTTTATCTTAGAGCACTAACACATCAATGCTAATTCATATTTTTCCTATTTTTTCTCTTCTTACTGAGATGTTTTGTAGCTTTCTTCCAGAAAAGTGAAGATACAGGTCATGAACAATACTACATTGCCACTACAGTGTTATAAACTGTTAATACTATACACTGATTAGCTTCTCCATCATGCCAGCTGGTCTGCTAACATTTTAAAGACAGCAAATAATTGTGGTCCACTTGTAGATTAAGTGCCACACACCCAAACCCCACAGGAGAACATGAATACCAGTATCCCCTCAAAGCTAATCTGCTGTCTTGTCTTGCCGTCAGTAAATGTCCTCCCTCTAACACGCCATTCCCATTTTCTCCTCCATCATTGACGACATTGACACTGAGAGGATTACAAGGTAAATCAATAAACACCACCGGCTTCATGAATGAGCCCAAGTCTCAGTGAACTGATATCTTCACACCAGGTTAGGTGCATTTACCTGTGATACTAATCCACAGTGGGAACTCTAGGGCCCGTTCTCTATATTTAAGATTAGATGTCACCATGCTTAACAATAAGAAGACACCTCACTGCTCATCAGCACAAATCCACATTGTGCTGGTCAATCACAAGGTGAACATCAGCTCCATGTTAAAGCAGAGTGGAAATACAGCAAGTATGACACTACCCAGACATCAATGTCAGTGTTATCTAACACTAAAGAGCCTTTGTTATCCAGTTCATCCTTTCTCCTTTTCTCTTTAATAAGCTCAGGGTCTTTGCATGTATCCTAGTTAGGAGACTTAGTGCTCATACTACACTAGAAATGAATGTCTTCAACTAGATATTCTTCACTTCCTGCAACTTTAGCAACTTCATATTTCCATTTGCAGTTGGAAAGTAGATCTCTAACTTTCAGCAAATGGCATGGGACAAGAAGAGGCAAGACTGCCGACCAGACAGACGAGCGTTCCACTCTCCAGCTCTTAACAAGCATAGTAATACATCAGTCAAAAGCAATAATTTTACTATTAATGAAATTCCAATTTGCCTTCAGTGCATTTCACGTTGACATTTTCCACATTGCAACAGTGCTTTGATAAAGTTTTTAAAATGCAAAAACGCATCTAAGAGGCTAAAGACCAGCCCGGGTGTCAGCGTGCCTGGCAGAGGACTATGGTACTTAATTTTTATCGCCATGTGCCCGGGGCATTGGAAGCCTGAATGTTAACATTGGCTCCATTTTCATTATCATCATATGATTATGGATTTTACTGCATTTAGCTGATAATACAACTAGGAGCTCACCTTAAAAGAAGTTGCTTGAAGGTTTCATTTCTGCCCAAATGAAATTTTCATTTGACAAACAAGTATAATTAGGCTGCACTTCTTGTTCAGTGTCAGTCTGTTTTCTGATTGAACTTAGACCAATTTGCTGCCACTAAATGAGTTTGAATAATTTCCATTCTGAATGTCTTGGGGACATTAGCTTTAGGAGTGCTAAGTGGCAGCATGCTTTTTGAAGTTGCTGATTATTTGATGCCACCCCTGTCTACCTATACATTTTTGAGCTTACTTCAAAGTTAACAAGGAAAAAAAAAAACTCCACATAGCCTACCTTGGAGTACAATAAGAATTTAAAAGTGTTTTTGGCCAGGTCTGGGAGGCAAAGTGAAAATTACTTTAATAAGTGTGTAATACACTTCGTTAGCTTCAATGCTCTTTGCTTCTTCACTTTATTTCTTTCATGTGGCCATTTTTATTGTACTGAATGAGTGGATTTGTTTCTGTACAAACTGTACACCTAATAACTAATACTGCTGTATCAGTTTCATTAAACCACTAATTACAAATTAATACATTATGAGTTACGGGAGCTGCTACAGTCGGCTCTCCTACTGCCTTTCTGTTATTTATAGTAATGTGACACAGTAATGTTTAGTATCCATCAGGGAACAAGTGGTGAAGCTGGTCACTGACTGGTAGGCAGTTATACCATAGCCTTTATCCACATGAAGTGGTTATTTTCCATAACACAATAACAATAAATATATTAAGAGCTGCAGATTACCTACTATTAATAGCACTGTAAGCCTCTGCAGCCACAAGATGAGAAACGGCAGACCACTGTGAATGGCACAGAAAACTGGGGTTATTTGTATATTTTCCCCTAATGGATTTGGTAGATAACCTAAAATCTGAGTAACAGTTATTTCAGTAGGGGTAATCCAGTCATCCTCAAAAAAAATAAAAAAATAAACACCAATGTGGAGCGAAACTGAACGAGAGAAATGGAGTGAATAAAATTGGTGAGGGCAAAAGAAAGAGAGGATCACAAATAAAGCTCAATGTGGGATTGATGAGAGGAAATGGGGATTTTGACAATGTGATTAAGTAATGGTCTCAAAATATGGAAGCAATGGCAAAAAGAGAATAATTTACTCGAGTATAAGAGCCCTGCATGTCAATGAAGGGCGGAATTACATTTCATTATCATAAATAAGAAAAACCAAACTGTGGCTTAGTTATGAGGAGTTTACAAGCCGGTAAGCCAAAGACTCGACCCCAGATCCTCCAACACAGCTCTAAATTTTTCCTTTAGACTTTCTTTTGTTGTTTGCATTTGAAGATCTTGGTCAGTTGCACTAAACGGTTTAACAATAACAGACATTTAAACATATGAAATCACTTTTGGGTTAATTAAATGTGTAGTCATATATCAAGACTGAAAAGAAAATTCTCATTAAATGATCAAATCTATTTTCCGTGTTTTTGACGGCTGCTAAAGAACTCTGTGCACAGAAAAACAAGATGAAGCTCTGTCCTGTTTCTTTCCCAAAATAAAACTAAATAACAGAACTACATACAGAGTAATGGTGGTCTACAGCACAGAGGACTATTGAACTAACATGACAAAGGGCTCAGAGACCACTACAAAGTGGATATAATGCTGTGGGATAGACTCAAAAGACAGAATTATTGTGGATCCAAAAGGATTGCAGCACATCTGCAATTCATTTGCATTGTCCTCATTTTTCCAAGGAATGAAACAACTCCAAACTTGTACAACAAGCTGACTTACAAAACGATACACTGCGGCTTTGTCACTTCTCAAATCAGTTGCTAAATGAATACATTAGGGTATCTGTAATCCAATCAATTCATAAACAAAGGCTGTAATGAATAAACAGTGTTTTCACATATGACAACATCAAAATGACTTTTTCTAGACTAGACTTTGAAAATATAACATCAGTGTCAGTGTAGTTTTGCTTATGCTGAATGTTTGAAAGTGAGAAACACTGTAAATGTTCATTTACTTACATAATGAATTTCTATGGTGAGTTTTTTATACTTTTACTATACTTTTATACCACTGTATGTTCGAACAATATGTAAATCACTGTGTTAGTTTGGGCAAACTGAATTGGGTATTTGGCTGGTTACTGTCAAACTTGTTTTCATTTTCATTTACATTTATGTCTTAACATCTACTGTACTGAGTTCATGGCAGAACAAGTCACTGATAATCTAAAAGCACTTACTACTGTATACTATCTATTATTTAAATAGTGACATATCATCATTAGTATGATTTGTAAAGTGATCTACACAGAAATGGACATTTCTTTTGGTCTTAATGTGACAACAAACTATGGTTTTACATGTATAAATCATACAACAATGTTGTTGCTCTCCCTGTTTTCCATTTTTAATGTCCTATCATTAGCTTAATTCCTATAAACTGAGGCAGCATGCAATTATCATTATGAATTCTGTGTCAAAAAGCTGTGAAAAACATTTCTTAACACTGCAGTACCTGAGAGCACAGAATTTTAATTGACATGGTGAAATTTTATGCATGATTCTATGTCTCATATGGTGCTGTGCCAGAAAGTGTTGACTTGTGCTGCTTTTACAACTGCCATAGTAATTATCAAGAGCCTCACTGCATTGTGGAGACAGGCACATTGCTGCAGTGTGTTCTTCTCCCTGGTTTGGTGCTGTGTGCCATAAGAATTAAAAAAAAATCTGTAATATGTCTGGGTGCCATCTCTAACGCCGAATCACAGAAATGAATTATACATTCACTAAATACTTAAACTCTAATAAGGTGTGACCTGGTTGTTGTCTTCTTTGGTTTTTCAGCTTATGCTTTGACTATGTTTCATACTATAAGCCCAGATGGCTTTGTCTACAGTTTGAAATCCCTGTAAAGAACGTCTGGTACCCCTTTGGGTGAGGACCAAAGGTGGTGTGCAGGTGGGAAATTATTATTACAATGCTTCCACAGCATTGTACTGTAATAATAATGTGTGTTTCTGAATGTAAACTATTTGATTGTACTAATACTACGATATAAAACAGGATTAAAAAACTGAACATTTATCAGTTGCTGGACATAAAAGCATAAGAAGTGAACAGAACAGGAGCACTATAGGTATGCTACTTGTTACTCAACTACCAACAAACAGATACTTCAGTTGTAGTCTTACATGTCATTTAATCTGATTGTCAGTTCCTCATAAGTGACATATTTTCTACATTTTTCCTGACAGATTTACTGACGTTCAGACAACATGAAAAGGATATTATTAGGTATTATAATAAAAATGAACATTAAGTATAATGACTACATTAAACATCATCTCACCTTTGATTCTAACTGTAGTGCAAACAAAAAGTTTTAGAAGTAATTAGAACAAGAGATGGTTTGTCATCTCCCCTGGTAAGGATTTCCAAAGATTAAATCTCTCTTAACCCACTCCACAAACACAAACAGTGATAAAGCCAAAATCAGATTTTGGTATCTACAGCTCACAGTTTGCTTCCCTATCCATAAGAAAGCTGCTTAGCCTTGGCAGCTAGCACATATGTGAATTGCTCCAATGGTAACAAGAGTGCAAGAAACCCGTGAACCAAGCTGTTAAGAGCCCAGTGATTAAATAAGAAAAAAACAATGCAAATAATTTACGGAGGGCCTCAAGATCTGACAGTTTAAGTAGCCTTTTCATCATTAAAAGCAGAGTTGATCACATGCTATGCTGGTGGGAGTTTACTCAGCTTCAATAACCATCAACATTCTCCCTCTATTCAGATCTATGGCTAAATCCCAGGTGAGTGACAGGTGCCAGCTACAGGGCTGTTAGGAGAGAGTGTTTGTTGATATAACTGTGTTTTCCTCTTTTTGAGAGACTGATCTGCAAAGGTACACATAAAGGCCCTCCTTCAACAATGTACACAGAGCACTTCGAAAGGAGTACATAAAAATGCCTCTCCCCCTCCCTGCAACATATAAAGGGGGTGGGGTGTAGGGGTGCAGTAGGAGGCCTTGGTGGTGGTGGGGGGGGCGCCGGCTGAGACACTCAAACAAACGCTGGAGAGTGGCAAGTTTGCATTTGCCCATACCAACAAGCTCCTATCTCATTAACAAACCGCTGAAATAAAAGAGTGCTTTTTTGGCTCACAGCTATAAAAAAAATTATCATAGTGATGATGTTCCTCAGCCGTCAACAGAGCTGTGATAACGTTGTTTGATGATGACTTTCCCATGAATGTTAAGCAGCCGCCGCGGCAGAGGAAAGGAGCTTATCAGCGCCTAATGCCCATCTCTAATTCCTGCCCTTCTTGAACTAGCCATTTTCTAACAGCGTTAACTGTCAAATTTACATCCCGTCTTAATGCCACTAAAGAGTACGGGGGATGAAGAGTAAATGACAGCAGTGTAATGAGGAAGGCAAGGCATTCCTTCTCCCACTTTCTCTCCCCCTCTCTTTCTCTAACGAAAAGGAGATTTCCACAATATGGGGGCTTTTTTTCCTCCTCCTGTGCCATGATGCTGTGATGGAGAGCTTACCTGTGACCTTACTGTACTGTAGGTGCACATGAGCTTAATTAGCAGTGGGCTCCTTTGTGAAGGAGGAAAAATAGATTTTTTTTTTCAAAGCACTGCAAATAAAATATCTGGCCTACAAAAAAAATTCTGAAATTGAAATACATGGGGAGGCATTTGAATATGAACATTATGATCTATTTACAGGTAACAACCATTTGCTCCAGAAACTGATGGCAAATGGGATCGACGTGAGCTTAAACTCACTACTGCCAACATAGACATCATGTTATTATGAATTTAAGGTACATCATGGCTAGCACTCACATTTCATGTTTGCCTTTTTTTTCCCAAGACAAGGTGGGAGCATCATAATACTGTAAAAGCCGTCAACAGGCTTTTGAGAAAGGCAGACATACTGTTCCCAGTCATTTCTACCAAACCTTTTTACATGTTATATTATTAGTCCTTCGTGCTTTGTGCACATAATGAAACAATACAATGAATTACATCAATATTTTGATTCAGTACAACTGAGCATTTACTATCTGGGAACTGACCACTTTAATCACTTTAATTTCCTGTTTTTAAATTGGCATTTTGTGCATTAAGTCAATTAGAAAAAGCTGAACTATTGCGGGAGACAATCACTTCTGACATTCAAATAAAACAATGGGAAAATTGCCAGAGGTTCAGAGGTTCACTGTGAAAACAAATTTAGCAGAATAGTAATCTTATGTATGTATGTATGTGTGTGTGTGTGTGTATATATATCTATATAAGAAGACAGAGAGAGCGAGAGACAGAGAGAGAGAGATATACAGAGAGATAAACAGATAGATAGATATAGATATATAGAGATGTCTATATCTATCTACCTATACACATATAAAAGCAGTCTCTTTCCCAAGAAAGCTTTCATATATTCATGTATACGTCTGCTCCTTTTATGCAAATGACACAAGTTGAAAGTTTCTGCATGTAATTCAAGATGGCATTTAAGCCTCCTACCCCAGATGCTATCATCATAATGAATTCATCAGGTAATATTTCCCATTATTCCTAGGCATTATTTTATGTCAGGCTAGGTAATGAATACCTACGAGGGCATGCACACTATTTAGCTACAAAATACAACACAGTCCTCAGTGTAATTTGTAAGGAGTAGTAATTGTAAGTGGACTGCTGGAAATTACAGAAAGGGAATATTTAATATTAAACAGTCAGCTGTGATGTGATAAATAGTGGACTGAGTTGTGTAAAAGCATGTGTGATTTGTTCATAGTTTCACTTGGACTGGTGTAAGATGAGCGCCATGTCATTGTGTCCTTAGGTTTTTACTCAATCTTTGGGGGGAATTCATTTTCAATATTCAATCTTCATTCTCACACAGTGAAATTGGAATAAGGATAAACAGAAGAAAGGTTGTACCTCCCATCTATGCTGGTATAATCAACCATGCAAGTGAACCTATGAATATGTAGTCCATTTCATCTGAGGGGTCGGACTCTGGTAGGGCAGGCCAGACAAGATTAAATCTCAGCTCATCTGATTGGACCATATAAAGATTCAAACTGAGCTAATTTCATGCTGATCTGGTTCCCTCCAGTGAAACTATCCAAAAGGCAAGAGGCTATAATGATTCGGAAAGGAAGAGACAACAGATAAATGGTGAAATGAAGTTGAAGGGCCTTCTTACCTTTGAGAAGAAATATTTCAATTTAAATGTATTACTTTATCAGGGTAAGGTCCTCAAGCTTTGCAGCTCTGAGATTACACCAATTAAACATCAAATATGATGAACTAACTGCAAATGAACAAATGCCTTATGTGCCCCTGTTTAAAGGCTGGTATTCTGCTATTGTTCAGAGACATCCAGCTACAGTCACAGTTAGCTAAATGCATATGGATTTAACGCAGCTTAACACGGGCAATAAACACATACATTGTGCTGAATGAATGGATAAGTCAGTCAACTGACAAGTATGTGATTCCCAATCTGTGAAGTGATTCTGGGTTTTGGTCCTTTAGTCATTTAGTAACATTCTGTAATAAGAATAATACATGGCTAAAAATACCTGTTTCTTCCAAAGGTGAAATGGTGTGTCGCCATAAAACTGTGGGGTTCATATTTCAGCTAAAATCACCTGACTCATTTTGGGTAAACCAGGAAACATCCAGAAGACACAGTGCTCGTTTGTCTCCAGCCCTTCCCTCGCTCTGCAGATTGCTGCTGCTCGGCTTTGCCTGTGGGCACAACAGATTTGACACAAGAGTGCTGATGAATCTCATCAGTTTAATGTGTTTATGCTTGCTAAGCCCTAAAAGCTTATTGCTGTTCAATGGAGTGCTACAAAGTTACCTAATTTCCCCCCTGGTTGTCTCTCAACACGTGGCCTCTCTCTCTGCGTCTACTGGCAACAGACTCCCAATAACATGATGTACTCTGCAACCTGTGGAAGCCAGAAGGCACGCTGTGTCTCAGTGATTTGTGTTATCGGGCAGAGAAAAGACCTTGACAGAAATACAGTGAGAACAGATATTACTGTTTTTTCCACCTTAAATTCAACCCATGACTGTCTCTCTCCTTCCACATTGATCCCTTTTTACAGCCTTTTCACAGTAAGTGCTTTAGTCTTATCTTCGCTGCCCCCACCTCGCCTGTCTCATATTCTACCCAATGAGGCTGGCTGCCTATATGACAGCTAACACCCAGTATTAATTAAAATGTCATGCCTCCAAATCAATATTGTAAAACAGTTCAAACACAACTCATCGCCACTGCTGTGATAAGTGCTTTTGGGTGACAGGTAAGTCCAAAGAAAGAGATGCAGGAGAATGGTATGACGGAATTATCCAGAGAGAACATGTAACATTAAAATTTATGACCCCCCTATGTGTTACTTCATCGCTCACAATTGCAAATTATCCACACTGTCATGAAGTATGCTGCGCTAAACTGACAGATCCATAAGTCAGCAGCAACGGGCCAGGAGGGACGACGAGAGAACTCTTTAGCTTTAGATGTTTGACTGCAATGCGTTAAAAATGATGGAGGCTGTGAGAAGGAGAATTTATCAGTCCTACTAAAATAGCTGCAATCCATCTGATTGCGTTAATATTAACTCTCCTCTGTTAGGACAAAAAAAAAAAGGATACAGGTTATTACCAAACTATGCTCAGAGGACTTCTGTTATACAAGGTGTAAGCTTTTGCCATGAAAAGTTTCCATGAATAAAGTCAATAAAACCCTGAACTACAGACATTTTTCGCAATATTCCAACTATTATGACTGACAAATAGGGTTGATTCAAAACTTTGCAAGGCTGTACGTGTTCACACATACTCATTGAAAGATATTGTTCAAAAGCAATGCTCGGGATATGGATAGAATGTGACAAATTCTGTCAGAGTAAATATAGTTTAATAAATGAATTAGCTTCATAAATAATGGCTGTAATGACATTTTAGGGGACAATAAGCCTAAGCGTTGTCAGGAAATAGTTGATGTATGAGTTTCATGCCTCAGCGGTTCCTCAAAATGAATAGGCTTGGGAAGATAGCAGGGGCCTGCAACCAGCCTATTTCCTCGAATTATCTACTTGTTGTCAATTTGCACAGTGGAATTACACATGCAAATTGAACTGCCTGCACAAACACCACTTGGAGATGATAAAAACAAATTAACAAAGGCTATAGAAGGAGGATTTATTTCACTGGCTAACCCGGGTCAAGCAATACATGTATTTTACGATTGTGTGTACCCAATTTTGGTGTAATTATATCAGCAAATTATTCTTTGTAATCTTATTATTTTTTCCTCAACCTTCTCCTTACACACATAATTAACTTCCTTCATATCCTCACAATAAAAAAAAACAAAACAAAAAACAGCTTGCCTCTGCATCAGAGTAACACAGTTCAATCTGATTTGGGGCTCATTCTCGTCACCTTTCCGCAGCTGACATCCAGAGGAAGGTGAGAGGTCAACAGTTTAGTAAAACTGTTTAATGCCACAGCTCTGGTAGAGGAGCAGACAAATCTACATAGCCGAAGTCACAATGTTAAAATATATATAATCACCTCTTAACATCATCCCTCATATTGGGGAGGAAATTAAGCGTCCCCGGACCTCCACGTTTGCTATTAGATATCTCATTTACTTTGTACACACAGTGCTAATCTGCACTAATGAATTCTGCCACACCAAGCCAGATCGAGATGACTTAAAATTATTACCACTTCCACAGATATGCCTTTCCTCATTTGAGGCTCAATTTGGCTGGCTCGCAAAAACAGTCTGTCACAGTAAGATACTAATAATTAGGGTTTTAAGATGATTAGTTTATCTCTGTGCTCTTACAGTCCTGCCTCTTATCCACCATGGCCAAAACTTAATAAGAGGCTCTAAGTTTTAAACAGCCAACTCCAAATTACCAAGAAATGACGGAAATAATGAACTGGAGTGCATGCCAGGGAGAGAGACACAGAGAGAGAGGGAGAGACAGAGAGATGGATGGTGGGAGAGCTGAGAGACATTAATTCAAGTGTGAAATAGAACACAAAGTCTGGTAATCAATAAGGAAATGATTCAGACCTGTAATGCCAAAATTGTTTAGTATTAACAGGACTTTGTGACTCTCATTTACCTTCAGACACTGCCGTGCTCATCAACTTGTCACACATGTAATTAAAGTGACGATAATGCTGAGTGAGTGATACCAGTTAATGGTTGCATATTTTAGAGGATGAGATAGAGATTTTACATGTTCCAGATGACATTCAATATAGCATAAGCCTTATCAGCCCAGTTCAGCTTTGCATTTTGCAAAGCTGAACTGGGTAAATCTCTCATCTTAGGGTACAAGAAGGTCAAGGGTAGTGCAAGATCTCCAGGTTTTATTTGTTTTACATTTGACTCACAAAACAGGGCTTGGTATCGAACCTCACTACTTTGTATTTGTGGCCAAAATGTGTTTGTAGCAATGAGCATCCAAAGCTGGTATCAAATGACTGGTCCAAAATGTTGTATTGTTTTTTTCTCTGATCAGAAAGTTTCCGATTTCAAGCCTGCACCTTGAGATTATTTTCTTCTACTGAAAAGTAGTTTTTTGTAAATAATCAATCAGTTCATCTATAAAAATGTCTTTTAAAAAATGGTGCAATATGTTAATCACAAGTTCCCAGTGATAAAATATATTGCTTTTGTCCAAGCAACAATCCAAAACCCCAAAAGATTTGATTAAAAAATGAATTCTTTCACATACAATGAAAGCAGAGAAAAACAGAAAATTTGAGAAGCTGGGACCAAAGAACATTCGGAATTGTATGAATTGAATAAAATGATTTCTCAATTATCAAAATAGTTGTTGATTAATTTTCTGATGTGGATAAATCAAATAATTGGATAGCTGTTTCAGGACTTTCTGCTTTGGATGATAATTTTGACAATTTTAGACTACTTTATTGAGACAGTTATGTATGGTTGTTTGACACAAAAAGAGTAGTAAGTTATCAAAAAACAGAAAGATAGAGAAAAAGTATTGTTTGTCTATGTATCAGACACTATTCCCAGCCCTATACTGTACAATACTAATGGTTTATTTGAAATGCTTTCTTTTGCATATACAGTGTCCAGTGTATCTCAGCCTGGCTATTGACCTTTTTATATATACATTGGTGTTACAGGTCTCACTCTACATTCATATGGAACACAAAATACACGCTATAATTTATGTAGATTATTGGCTTTGCAATAAGATGCAACCAAATGAAAGCCTAATGTGAATGAGTGTGAAAGAGCAATTTAAGGGTAGATGTGCCTGTGCCAGGGGCTAAACAAGATTTGCATGCTAATCATTCTGATAATAATGTAATGCCCAAAGCACTCTGAACAAATTGCGAACCATTGGTCATAGAAGGAAGCTTATCTCGCCACAAATATAGGTTAACATTTGAATGATTCCTGGTAATTCACGGACCTGTCAGTAGCCTGACTCACCTCAATTAGAAATGCCCCACAACAGCTTGCTCTCAACTTGACTTCACTTCACTGCAAAGACTAAATGAGACTGCTATAACTCTTTAAACTTGTTCCACACGTTTAACTGTCACTCTAACTGGAAAGTTTGCACGAAACAATCGCACTGCTAGCCTGAAATAGCAAAATCAAGTACACGGTACTAAACCGTCGTCTTACTAAAAACAGCCAATAAGAGCTTTTGTCTCATCCTCGTGTTCAGATTTGTAAGAACAGGTTTGATTGGATAATATTCCAAACGCGCCCAGCGCTCAGCCAATCGGTGCTTTCTTACTGGAAACATCACACTGTTTACCCGGAAGTTAGAGCCAGCTCTAACAACTGCTGTAAACATCCCTAATTTACCGATTTTTGATCGTTTTTTTTTGTTAAATGACAAAATACAGCATAATCTGACTCCAGACTACTGACTTGGAATGTACAGCGGACTTCTGCCCAAAGGTTTAACCGAAGACGACCTCAGTTCAGGTGACGATGAGGATGAGCAGGAGGATAATGCTGAGAAGAAACCGGAGGGTGAAAAGTGTGAGAGCTCTGCTGGGGAAAACATCAGCTCAGTGGTGGAGACACAGTCGACTCACACTGCCAGTGTTGCAGACAGTGATTCACCGACATGCAGTTTGCCTGGTATCTCACAGGAAATGTGGCAAGTATGTTGTTGTGGCATGCAATAAGCTACAGTAAACGTACGTACTCAGTCTGTGAAATACAAGCTAGCTGTGGTGTACCTGAGGGGTTGTTGTGACATTTGTCATTTCCGTTGCATCCTTAGCCCTGCATGAACCTAAACTAACAAAATGTGATTAATCAAAAGTTTTTGAAGCCCTGCTGAGGTATGTGCCTGTATCATATGTGTACAATATGTGTACAGTAGAGGTCAAGGGCTGCTTTTGTGAATTCAGTTTGTGTGTGTGTGTGTGTGTGTGTTTAAGAAATTCCAGGATCTACGGAAGAAGAATAATGAAATGAAGACTTTGAAGGTCCCCAGAAGAAGAAGAAGAAGACGACGACATAACAAAGGTGTCAGTGACAATACAATAGATGTTATGCTTCAGTGACTACCCCTGTTAGTATGTATTTTATCTTGTCCAGTGGCTAAAAATATTTCAGTCGGTTTTTATGACAAAAGGAGAGGAAAAATAAAAAATCTGTACTAATCTATCACTGTGACCCATATTAGAGCTGTAAGCCACTATAATAGAGGACCTATTTATATGCCTGTTATACTTGAATGCTTCTGTTTAGCTGATTTTTTTTAAAAAACAAACTCTCCTAAAAACATTTAACTATGTGTTTTATGTCATTCAGCAGGAACAGAAAGTGAGCAGCCTACAGAGACAAGGTACCAAAACGTTACAATGCCACTCAGCTAAAAGCTTGTGATCAGAACACTGTTTGGCAGCCAGCACTGATATCTCAAATGTCGAACCTTCACACCAACACATGAATGCACCGAACGGTCAGATTCTTCAAGTCAGTTTTTGTCTTTCCAACTGAACAATCAGACATAGATAGAAAAAAAAAAGATATCTGATGAATGCTGGATCTATGCTATGCCGTGGTAAATGTAATTATAGTAGACATGCAAAAAATATTTAACATTTGTTAAATCATTTATATGCCAGCAAGTTCTGATTATCAACCAATGTAACATCAGAGTTGTGTTGTGTTGAGGATGAAATGCGGCACAAGTGAACTCTTTCACAAAATGTTATCATGAAGTATGAAACATATAGGATTGAAATAAGAGATAGAAAGATAGAAATAAAGGCGAGTTAAAGGATGGACACAGAGTAGAACTTGTGAATATACTTTACCTTATCGCAATGCTGGTCTACATGTAATGAACATTAACGCACATTTTCTCTGTCAGCAGAGAGTGTCAGGAGGAACGGGAGAAGCACTGGGATGAGCTTAAGAAGTATTTTGGTGTAAATGATCGATTTGATCCCCCTGCATGTTCCAAACCCCCTCCGAAGGTAACAAAGACTCCTGCCTTCCAACTTATCTGCTAAGGTTTAATACTGTGTCTGTGGTAGCTGTTAGTAACACCTTCTCATCCTTTATGTTTCTGTGCCACTTTACGCTCTCATTGTTTTATGTGATATGACATATGGATTAGAAGAATCCTTAAAGTAACTCAGCCTGACACTGAGAAGAATAATAAGGATTATGTTTGGCTACATTTACTGATAAGATTAGGATGAATCTCCTTTCTTGTAGGGTTGAGATTAAAATGAGATGTAGATTTTTCCTCTGCAAGAAAAAAAAAAAAGAAAATCCAAAGAAGGGAGTGTTAGAGTACCTGACACAGCTTCTGTGATTTCAGCTAGAACATTTAAATAAATGGTTAGATAACAGACGGTCAGGTGCAACAACTTCTGTGACATTCATAATTGAAGAAATTAAAACCAAGCATTCTTCCATTCGAATACATTTCTGCCCTTAAAGATGAATGAACATTTTGTGCAAAGGCTTGTAAATTGCCAATGAAGCAAAATATTTGCAAGCTTGATGAACATTATAGCTGACCCAGTGAATGGGAACTGTTCTCATTTCAATTTGAAATCCTTTAAATGATTATTTTTGGAGTATTTTGTGCTTAATTTATCTCAGAGTAGCATAAAATTGAGTTTTTGCTGATTTTAGCCTCATTCTGAATAGGGCAACTATGAAAGGATAAAAGAAACGATTAACAAGCTGAATGAAACAGAACTTGTCACATCAACATAATGAGGGGCTCCTTCATCCCTCAAATGCAGTTCCTTGTAATTAATATGTCTTTTATTTTTTATTTCTGCCAAGTCTTTCACACAGTCATTTGAGGAAAAAGCTGTTATAGCAGTCAGATGTAATTAATTCATCTGCTATCAGTGTTTCTGCAGTGACCTTAAAACACATTCCATAGTACAAAGGATGATGGTCCGTCAGTTTGAGTTTTGTTTATGAGATACAATAGGTGATAATTGGGATCACTCGTCAGGTTGTGTCAGTGTCAGCTTCAAATTATAAGCAGAATAATCAACTATATGAAGCAAAACCAAGACCAAGTAACCAGAGTTGCTGAGAAAATTGTTTTACTAATTCTGAGTTTTTAAACCTGATGGTATTGTCCTTGTACTTTCATAGTTGAGTTAAGGTCCTCGAACAATACATCAGAGGAGGCACATTAATAATTACAGCTTCTTTCCAGGGTATTTTTTTTTAACATGATGAAATTTTGGGGGCTGAAGAAATCTGGTCCTCTGCTTCTTCAGATAGGCTCATCATAGCAGAACTGCCTTGCCATCAGTAACCGGGGGCTTCTCCGCGCCCCCCGCCTTCGCTTAGGCCTGTAATGGAAATGTGTAATTAAAGAGTCACATTTATGTTTGGTAATCTCCTGTAGCATTTCTAAGATTTCCCCACTAATATCCAATCAAAAAGGTTTTCATTTGTGAAGGGAAATCTACATATTTGTAGTAATGGCAATCATATTAAAAATAAGGCCCTGGGGACTTTTGAAGTTACTCTTTGATTTTTTTTTTCTTTCTACCCCTATTTCAAAAAAAAAAAAGTCAGAATTTTTTTTTTCTTCCCTCTTCTGCAGTCCGGCCTAGAAAAGAGCATAGAGAGGGCCGTAGCTGAAGGGGACATTGCAAAGGCAGAGGAGATGAGCGACAGACTCGCCACTCGAGAGGTACGTCGTGCTGATAAGAGATCTTTGGGGTGCTCCTGCTGTGACAAATCAGGCTAATGGATCCATGGCCATTTCTGCTGCAAAGACATAGAAGAACAAAAACACACGCAGACACCCACTATTCAGTCCTGCAGCCTTTTTCCATTGAGTTAATGGAAAGCCCTCCCCTTAGTTTTGAAGTGCTGCAGTGTCTAAAGGACTTTTGGCTCTGCTTTTTAATGAAGGGCACATTGCTTTCAAGCCAACTGTTAAATCATTCTCCAGGTAAGAGTTTCATACCTTTGAAGTGTACATGTCCCTAAATGCAGAGCCTGAAGTTTTGTAACTAACCGCCTTGGCAGTGGTTTGAAACTAATTTAGCATAAAATGTAGCCCACACACACATATAATTGTGGTTAAAAAGACATGCAGCTGCGGTGTTACTTCTCCACTCGGGGAATTGCTTTACTTTGAGCATCAAAGTTAAACTTCTTTGTTTCATGATGCATGTTGCTTACAGCATCCCATAAGCTTTTTCGTTTAATAATAGTAGCAGCACAAACATGTAACATACTGTGGGCTGAGATTTCATTGTTGGTCATGAATTGCAAAAGAGTTGCGAAGAACGTTCAGGAAATATTTTCCAGTACTTTGAGTTGCCATTGCAGTATTTCCATTTAATGATATTCTCTATGTTCCTCAACACAGAGACATGGCTGAGATATTGGTCACCACCAATTATTTAAAATTAGTTTCCAAGAAATTAACTTTTGTTGTCATTTTGACATTGCAGACAGTTCTAAATACTACAATACCCATGAGCCTTGTTCGCCATCACTGATACAGTATTTGTCTTTGGTACTGATGATTCAAGCAGCAAAAGAGCTCCAACTGTGAGTCATACAACACTGTGACAGACAATAATGGGACTTTTACTTCTGGAACCAGGGGTGTCGGAAATCACTCCTCATTTTGCAACTTTGAATCAGAAATCACAGGAAACACTGATTATCTGAATTTCAGACTCGATGCATCACCCAAAAAGATGATGCTCAGCAATATATGACACCATGGACTCCAAACAGGACTTCAGAATGTGTGTTTGCATGATATTGCATTTCTCAGTTTTTTTTAAAGAATAATGGTTTTATATTTTCATCAAAACGTTTCCCGGAAAACCCTCCTGACTGAGTAAGTAGGCTCCAAAAACAAGGTTCTGTGTTTAACCAAAAAAAACAAAACAATTTGTACTGTTCATTGAATTGACATTACATGTGTGGTCCTGGTATCTCCAGAGTGTAATAGACATTAGTGTGTACCATCTCAGTCCTTTCATATTCCTATCTTAACAGCTAGCAGAGTGGTCAAATATGGGGGAGTTAAATGAAAGCTCTTGTGAGTGGCACCTGCGCTGTACTTTCAGAAAGCCTCTTACAGCGCTGGTGGAATGGTTTTAGCCTGAGCCGAGGTTCTCGCCTCTCTGGCACCTGCCTCGCGTCTTGCCAGAACAGTGATGGGATGTGACAGCAGTCTGGCAGCCACAACTCATTGTTTAGCAGTGATAACTTCATATCACAAGGGTAGTGAATTGACCATTTTGAAATCCCTGAAACCTAGGTGACGTAAAGTTGTACGCCGTTAACTTTTGAATACAAAGAAAGGCAGCGCTGAGTAAATGGAAAACATGAAGTGGCAGGTAAAAGCTTAAAAGTTTGAAGGATTTCTTGAATCAGGAAGGATTATGATATATCCTAGATGATGACGTCTGTAATGCAGATGGCGTAAAGACCAACATGTTTGTTTACAGCACTCCTGTTTACTTTTGACAGGAGCACTGTGACAAACATTTAGAGGATCAATAATCCCCGCTGTGGCCAGAATCAATTTCAGGGTTATAATTGAGTGCCTCATTTGGTACGGAATGGCTTAGATGTTTAATTTGTTTACGGTCATAACACCAAGACATGACTGTGGCAGGCTTTTTACTGGAAGAATGGGAACAGGTTTTCTTTGCAAAAAATGCAAAAGCATTCCGACAGCTGTGAAGAACTAAAGAGGCCTGTTTGTCCCTCTAGGCATTGTTTTGTAAAGAAAACGCTGGTATATGTTGGATGACAATGTTTCAGTGTATTTTCATCCTCAATCTAACAGTTTCCCACTTATCTCCTCAAAGCAAAGGGAAATGGAAGGAAGATAGAGTGCTTGCTGTCACAATCCTCCTTTTTATAGGACGAAAATATTTGTTTCTGCTGTTTTGAGCTCCCTCAAATCAATTAATGATTTCCATTTGCTCTACTTTCTTCTTCTTAATCTGAACATTAAAACAATTTGGTAAAAACCTGTTTTGAAGGCTCCTTACAAATTCGGAGATATGCGCTCTTTCATCTGTCAAACTTCTGAGACACTCTTCTCGGATATTGCAGGTTGTGTTTTTTTTTATTCTCATTACAGTTTTTAAATATTTCTCAAGGCTGTAGGTCTTTGTTTTAGATGAATTCATGAAGACATCCTCCATTTTTTTGAGTGAAAGTACCAACGCCCCCGAAGATGGTGCAAAGAAATCACATCCCCTTTTAGGTAACAAAATATTATTAATGCCTACATAGCTTAGACAAAGCTCCCTAATGTATTCCTTTGAACTGTTCAGATACAGTTTCTTTTCTCATAAAGAGGTCTGTTGATCCCTCTGAGCACGTTTAGATTTCTTTTCACAAGTATTAGAAGACGGAAAATAATGTGAAAATCTTCTCGTCTCCTCGCAGTCCTAGTAGTTCGGTGGATGAAACAGTGCAAGTCCTCCAGTTAAGAAGACTGGGTCTCCGTCCTTTTAATTACTGCACATTACACTACTGCAAGTTGCAAATGGGGTAATTCATTCTGTATTTAGCATAGCAGTAATTGACTGACACATACTGTTTAAATGGCTAAAAGCTTGTCAGGAGGCTTGATTCCAGCAGCTCATATTTGACAGATTGATTCTGCAGCCATTCCTGGGAAATGAGCCAGTGCAAAGGCTGAAGACTGTTCAGTAATACAAGGCATGATGGGGCTTCCTATGTCATCTAAAGTGTGACCTACACGGAAATCTATAATATATGTCTTTGGTTTCATTCTGCCATAAATAATACGTACAGTGATACAAAAGTACATATCTTTCCATTTACTTGAAAACTTTCTTTGAAAGGACATTGATCCAAAAGAACCATACCTATAAATCATGACAGAATTTTTGATAATGTATATAATAAGTATTTTACATATGCTGGTCTCTAGTATGCTCAAACACTTGCAAATACTCCTATATGCCTAGCTGAGCTGCAAAAATACTTAGCCCCAATAGCAAAGTTTTATCAATTTAATCTATTGAGAATGCCCCTCCCTCCTCCTGTTTTTTTTTTTTTTTTGGAAGAAAATTTGGATCAGGTACACCGCTTAGGACAGAAACACATTTTGAATTAACAAAGCAAGCTCACAATCAACTGCAGACTGTATCTGATTTACACGTGCGAGGAAAAGTTTGATCCCCACGACTGATCCCGGTGGAAGTCCACATGTGACCACTCCTGGATCTACATCATTTTAACCAAACAGCTAGTATCTTATCACTCCCAGTACTCTCACTGCATGAGATAAAATGGTTTACTGAATTAAAGGTCTTTAGAAGGTTGATAATAGCCATGTGAGTTTATGAAACTGGCTTGGTATTGCAGTAAATTTAGTGCTAAACATATAATGATCCTTTGTATGACATTTAGAGACAGAGCTTTTATTAGTGTTTTCATTCAGTATTGTATAAACATAACGAAGAATGATAAAAATCAACTCAGCAAGGCAAAACCAGCTTTTTGTACTTTATGCTCAGCTACTGTACAGTGCTTTCTTTGTAACACTAATCCACCCTCTCATATTTCATTCAACATCAGCCTTACAATAAATAATTACTCCCTTTTTCTCTTTATAAAACAGAGCCACAGAGGTCTTTTGAAATAGTCAGGAGCTGTACTTTATATACAGTAAGTGGGTATATTTCCCCACAAAAGACCGTCACGCCATGTTAGAGCTTACAGTTCCCCCATAGCACTCATCACAGCTATTAGAGTAGCATTACCACTTCAAAACAGAAACTCTCTATAGTCTGTCACAATGGCTGGTGTCAAGTCCATTTCATGATTTCCAGGAGCTAAAGAATATGAAATATAAAAAAGTAGTTCCATGGCTGCAGGCCTCTCCTGAACCAACAGCATATGGCACCACTCACAAAGCATGTATGTTGTGGAAAGCAGTTATTCTCCTCAGTCAGTGCAAAAGAGTGAGACACTATAGAGGATCAGTATGTTTCAGATATACCTGGTGTTGAACTATCACAGTCTTATCAGTGAGATTAGAGCAGTGTTTGCCAGAATGTGAACACTACATGCCATGCTAGCGTGTAGTCCTTCACACAGCAGACTCAGTCATTCAGATTATTAATTAAAGTGATGATAATATATTTAAAAAATTGTTTACTACAATGAGTTGACCACGTTGTTGCATTCATAGAACTGCTCATTCAATGCTTGATTCACTGGCTGCATTTCCATCCTCTAACCCAGGTACTGGTTGTAATCCAGTTAAGGATCTCATTCAGGTTTAACTGATTACACTGACCTTTCCAGCCCAGGAGTTTCCCAGTTGTTATGAATGAAACTGTTAACCTCCTCTAGCCTTTGTGCAATGGTTCTGTCCTCATTTTTTGTCCAGTGGGTCCAGTGGCATCCTGTGCTCTGGATGGCTTTTGGGTGGTGAGCTTTTCTTTAGACTCTGTTTTGGGCGTGATTAACCTCATCCTTCTATATTGTTTTAAAAAAAAGTGGTCTCTTCTAATGGTTAGATCACTTAATATGCAATAATTAACCATATGAATATGTATTAACAGGAGCCGTTTATGGTTTAGCGTTTGAACATACGGTTGGTTATAATATCCCTCATTATGTTCCTGCTCATATTTCAATAGAAGCAGCAGCTGAAAGGAAAAGCCCCACTGTCCTTGAAGTCTACCCTTTGGAAAGCCTCGCTTAAATGCTGTAAAACAAAGGTGGCGCGGCATTTTGTCGGAGGAGACATGGTGGCTTAGTTGAAACAAAGAGCTGAACTAAGAGTGTTTCATGATATTTATGTTATTTAACACCTTTTTTCTTCTCACCACCTTCTCCCTGCCATGCCCCGTGTTTGTAATCAAAAAATTCATGAGCCGCGCTTTTGTGAGAAGTGAGCTTTATCAGATTCTGACTTTCCCCGCCCCACATCAGAGGAGGAGGCCGACTCTCTCTCCCCTGCAAGTCCCCCCCAGGCCACCTCGCAGAGAGTTTAGGGAAACTCTCCTCTTTGTTCATTTTTCCTTCAGCATAAGCAATTTATCACTGAATGAACTTTTATTGTATCTCTGGATGACTCACATTAAATTTTCGCCCATTAATTTTGAAATGGATTTTGAAATGGGTACTAAGCTTTTATCAAATGCCTGGGAATCTCATTTGGATTATTGTATTTCATTAATTACTTGATAGACAAAGCATACTTTTCAATGTAGATTTGTGTGCTGTTTAATTAATTAGCATGTTTTCTCTTTTAATTAAAGCCATTTTTTAAAATTAAAGCCCACAGCAAAACACATATATAATTTGTTTGTAATTAGGCCTTAATTGGTGGTAGTGGAAGCTTAGCACCCTCGGTTTCTTTTTTCATGATTGCCATTTTATTGCCAGTCACTCATTAATTAAACTGTTTTTTCTAATTAGCTTATAAAACTGTTGATGGCATATTATTGTAAGTGTGAGTTCAAAGCTTGCTAATAAGCCTACCCTACTCAGAAGAGGCGAGATAATGGAATGTGCACGAGGCAGGCGAACTTTCAGAGATTTTTTTTTTTTTTTTTTTTTTTTTGGTCTACTCCCGAAAGATGACATGTCATGTGTATCTAGCATCAGATTACAAGAAGAGAAAATGGAGACATGCCTGTTCCACTGTGCCTTCCCCCGGAGTGACTTTCTTTTAGCTTGCCATGTAATTCTGTTTGTCAAAGTGCAGGCAAGATTACAAAAAGCTTTTATGAGGCTGCCCCACAAAAGACTGATAAACTTTGGTTAGAACAGTGTGGGAATATACCACCCATCTAAACACTGCAATGGGAAATGATGATATATTGTAACTGTGCTATTGTAACTATGCTTTCACGTTAGAAATTGAATAACTGTGATGTCTCTGCTACATTTAGGACTGAAGCAGCTGTTACTGAAGTAATTCAGAGAGATAGACATCAAACTCCCAATGAGCTGTTCATTCCACCAATAATGACCAAAGGTGGAACATTTACTCAAGTACCAAATATAAGTACACCTTTCAGGTACTTTCACCTTACTTGACTTTACTGCCCTTTTCATTAGGCCATTTCACTTTAGACTACAATTACTATATTGCATCACTGAAATATTGCACTTCATCTTTACACATAAAACATGATGATGAGCTACTATATAATAATGCGCCCAACACTATAGAAACTTTGCTAAAATGGTTAGACGATTAATCGATTAGTCAAACAAAAGCAAATCAGTCAACAGCTACTTTGACTTTGCTGTTTATTGCAAAAAATGCCAAACATTTCATAGATCAGCTTCTTACATATGAGGATTTGCTGCTTTTCACTGTCTTAAATTTTAGGAAACTTAATAATGTTTTGGTCTGGACTTTTGGTTGGCAATTTAATGATGGCACTTTGGGCTCTGGGGAATTGTAATGGGCATTTCTCCATATAACAATAAATCAAGAAAACAATCAGCCGATTAATGAACAGTCATCATTTGTTTCAACCCTACTCCTCCTCCTCGACCAACTACAACTGTAAAATGCTTCTTACACATCAATGCATCAGTAAGAATGATCTAATGGCAGCAATTAGTTGTTTAAAAGTCTAAGTTTTTAATAAATGACAAGAGATTTTACTGGCTCCTGCTTCTCAGTTGTGCAGATTTTCAGTTTTTCTTTGTGGTCTGTGATACTAAAAGGAATATCTCTCCATTTTGAACTGTTGGTCAGACAAAATAAGAGATTTTAAAACCTTACCACAGACTCTTAGAACTTCTTATACCTAACGGTTAATCAGGGAAATCAGTAGATTAATCAGTAGATTAATTGATAATGAAAATAATTGTCAGTCATAGCCATACTACCAAAATAGCACTATTTAACTCTTGAGGTGTGCATGGTCACACCAAATGATGTTGTAAATCACTGTCACCTTTATTGACTTTTGTAAGACATGAAATTCAGATTGATTTGCAGTCTTTGTGTTTACTCCAGTCTATTACTTTACTTCAGAGTAGACTAACTGAATGAAACGTTGTGTTTCTTCCTTTTCAGTGCGATATGGGTGGTATTGACTGACCTCTTGATCTTTTGGCCTTCCCTGTGTTGCTGAAACACATTGTTCTTCCCCCTCCGCCTCAGTTCTAAGAAATTATGCTGAAATAACAGGCAAGCTGCCTAATCTGATATTCATTCCTTTCTTATATAGCCCCGCTTTCCAAAGTTGACTAAGGCCACATTATTTAGGCATTAGCTGGTCATTAATCGTTTACACGTCAAATGCAGCAGAGCAGCTTGGGGAGGTGATTTAGCGAGGCAAAGCCATATAGCCCTTGTTAATCCACCTCTCACACGTTTTAATTGGAAGAGGCTTCCTGGATAGGAAATTTATGAATGGGTTTAAGGCCATTTCTTCTTTAAAGCCATCGTTTATTTCATATTGTTAATAGGAGCTTTAACACTTTATCCACATGGAGAAGCATTTTTCTCATCTTTCATTCAGCTATTGTCTTTTTTCACTCTCTGTTTAATTGCCACAGTGTTTTGGTGAACCCTGGGCTGCTCAGAAAGACTTCCTAATGCTTCCTTCATTTATCAAACACCTCAGAAATGATGCAATAGAACAGACACACAAATGAAAACAGAGTGTGAAACTGTTATTAAGATAGACTTGGTTTATCTTGTATATGGCTTACACAGCAGCAATGCTGATTTTCTTTTTTCCTTTTTTTTTTTTTTTTTTTTGTATTGAGGCCCCATGTTTGGGTCTCCACTTGAATCTCCATGACGACCCAAACATGAATGAACAGAAAACGGTACTATTGACTTAACCCTCCTAGTGGCCTTAAGCTGCTGCTGCTGCAGTGCCAACATTGTGCACGATGAATTTTTTTGCCTTCAAATCTTCCAAAGGTCAGAGTATTAATCCTCTGAATAAACCTTGTTTTAACAGGGCTGCGCACAGGCCTGAGGGAGGCACAGAAACATGCCTGTGATGGACACTTAATTGTATATTAATATGTGGTGGAGTGGGAAGAATTGCCTTTTAGGAGCCTCATAAACAAAGAATGCAGGAGGTTTCCTGTCTCCTGCCTTTATTCCAGCTTTGTAGTTTCATTCTTATTTTTCACCAGCCTCTGATGTGAAAGGATTTGGCACTAAGATGCACGCAAGGGGAGGGGGGGAGAAATCCTGAAAAGTGGATCAAAAAAGTAAATGAAAAATAATGTCATATTACTGAAAATATGAGAGGCTAATTTGTGCCGACTTTTTGCTAATTTTGTTCTCGCCACAGAAAGAGGAGCCGTCACCTGCTCGGCGCCACAGCGCTGACAGTGCCAGTGATCCATGAAATAAGCTGCCGCTGGCTTTGTTCAGATAAGAATGAACAAATCTGCACAATGTACTGCTCTCGGAATCTCATTTTCATACTTGCATGCAGGCTAAAAGAAATAAGCTGTTTGCAGGCTTGATTAATCAGACATTTGAGGGGTTTTTTTTGTCTCTTTGATCTGTTCTGTCTCCTAGGTAACTTGGTTGACATTAATGTTGAGCCCCAGTAAAGACCATCAGGGATTGTAGACTAAACTGATAAAATAAGGAAAAAAAAATTAAAGACCTTTAATGTTTTAAATATAGTAAAGGCTATGTTGTGAATTTAAAAGAGGGGGAAATGAGGGGCATGGAAGTGGGTTTTAATTTTGCTTTTGGAATGTTTGGGAAGGTGTGTTTTCAAGACCTTTTGCATTTCAGATGCAACCCCACATGAGAGCAGGTTAATGTGGGTAATCCTCATGTAGGAAAAAAGAAAAATCTCTGCCTGTAAATCTCTAAATGAAACCATTTAGCATCATGCAGTTTCATTTGATTTGCTCCCAGAATGAGCCAATGTGTTTTTTTTTTGTTTGTTTTTTTTTCTTTTTTGCAAACACAGAGAGCAGGAGCTGTTCTTGGATTTGTCAACAATTGAATAAACGTCTGGTTTATAATCTCAGCATGCATCAGAGCCACTCAAAAGCATTTAGCACCTACACCGCTCCAACAAGGAGCAGGGAACACACCCTGGTGTGGTTTTATCTGCTCGCAAACCTACTGCAAATGTAAGAGCAATCACCTGTTATAACTCTCTTGAAGAGGAGAAAACATGATTCTGAGAAATTTAAAACCTACCAAAAATGGCTAAGAACTGGAGAACTGTCATAGTATGTACGCTTCAGGTTATGCAGATGCTTTCACAAATCTTCCAGTGACTGTATAGATGAATGCCTTGAGGGCCCTGACGGAGCCCAGTACTTGCAGCCAGCCGAAGCCCTTATCTTAAATCCAAGCAAAGTACCATTAATCTTTTTGAAAGACCTTTATGGCTTTTAATGTATCCCAAATTAGAACATTTTACACCCTTGGTTCCTGAAATATGGTGATAAAAAGCCTTTAGAGTTTAATTTTTCCTGCCTGCTCGCTCTGACCTGCTTAATCCCAGCATGCATTAGGAGATATTTTAGTTTCAGTCTTTCTAATAAAGTTTATCCCACTTAATTATAATTGAAACATTTTTTTTCCAGCAGGTCTTTTTTTTTTTTTTTTTTTTTCAAGTGGCGCAGTGGTGGCACATTTCTTCATTACCTTAAGACTTCCTTTCCCCCCTGATTGTACTCTGAATATTACAGAGAATTACCCAAAGGTTTGGTGAAATTGTTCCAAGTTGTTTATCAAAGTTTGCCTTTGCTTGAATAATAAACCTATCTCAGGAGTGACAGAGGAGGCAGGATTTTTCCCTTTGTTTCCCGTGCTTCTGTGTGACTGGGGTTATTGGGATTATTCTGCTTCACAATACACACATGTCTTCCCTGGGATTTCAATGTTTGCCTCTTGCAGTCACGGTCATTCTCTTCACTTCAGATTTCAGGGACTGCCTGCAGTACTCCAAACACTTTTTCACTGGTGATGAGCGAAAAATGCCATTGCAACGTTTTTGAGACGGAGGGAGGAAAAAAAAAACGGCAAAATGCTGAACATTGTTTCTCGTCGTTTGTTTAGTCGGTTATTTCGTTTGCACATTAAACAAGGAAAAAAAAAGACATAATCAAAAAGAAACAATGTGCAGGAGAGACTAAAAGCCAGGAGCTTCAAAATATGAAAACACCTCAAACAAAAGGCAAAATAGATTATAATGATATTTAGCAAACAATGCTCCTGTAATTTATGCAGCTATGGGCCACTTCACGCCCACCTAAAACACACACACACACACACAGAGACACACACACACACACTATATACATTGCTAATTGTTTCAGCTTTAACATGCATTTCACAAACAGGAAATTTTTCATCACCTGTTTGTGATAAAAAATAATACTGATTACATACTAAAACCATCAGCTGTCGTAAGCAGAAGAATTATCATGGCAAAAGTATTATTGAAGTTATATGTTCATATGTTCATTACACATGTAACATTTCCTGATGTTACTCTTCAAACATTTATTTACATTTTCACTTTTTTTTGTGCTGCTGTTTCATCTTGTTGCGTCATGCTTGACTTACTGATTTTGGTATTTGTGGTTTGTGTTTCTCTGCTGTAGACATCTGTAGGACACTGTGCAAGATGTTACTTGCTTACTTTCTGTAAAGTACTGTATGTCATATTTGACCTCTAGTCTCCTAATGTCATGTAAAAATTGTTAAATGTTAGAATAGTAGGACCGCATTCATGTGTTGTTCAGCTCAATAAGGTTTTTTTTTTTTTTTTTTTTGCTGTGGTGTGGAGGAGGCAGCAGAGACACTGACGAGAAGCCACCCTGACACATCAGTCAGAAAGCTTTTGCTTGCAACAGACTGATTTCAATTCTCTAATGGACCTCTCCTCTGTCTACCTCCAAATAGCTGGCTGTGAAAATCGCTCAAGCTGCTGATTGCCGTGACTTTGTGCAGCACAAACAGGAAGAGGAAGCTTTGAGGGCAGCGCAGAAAAGGAAGAAGGAAATAGTGTGGGGGTACGACGTTTCTCTGCATCCTGATGTTTATGTTTGCTGTCATATCTGCCACTCTGGATCCAAGTACAGTTAAGATGCTGAAGCCTGCATTAGCTGGTCTTTGATTGCTTGTGCACAAATTGAAGCTGACTGTTAAAATTATTCATTCAGTGATTTAATGTTTTGCTTTTTTTCTGTGTTGCAGGTTTGAGGCGAAAAAACGATGGGAAACCAAAAGCAACATGGGCTTCATGTGACAAGAAAGACCTCAAGCTTTTTTTTTTTTTCTAAAGTTAATTGTAACAAAAGTGGTGTTTTTTTATGGCGGACTGATCCTGTTTCTTTTTTATTCTCTTTGTATATTTTGAAGACTTCACACCAGCAGAGTGTGGGGGGTGGGGAGGGGGGGGGGGTCACACAGTTGTCTGAGGAAAAACCCATCCAGGGAGTACAAGAGAGAGAAGAAATTATGGAGCATTCAAATTAATTCCTAAGGCGCCCATTGGTGTCTGCATTGTGTTATTTTTCATTACATTTCAGTGATTTGAGCTTTCTGGCCTTTTTTTCCCCCTTCAAATTAAATCTGGTGTACATTACTGGATGATGCATTTATTTATTGCTGTAAAGTGGGTTAATCATGAAGGCGCTCCTTTCTTCTTCTGAGGAAGAGAAAGGGAAGATTAGGGCCCTAATGCAATGTACAGGATAATGTGCGATAGGATTTGGGAGTAGAAAATGAAATTTGGCTGCTGTAAACTGTTGTGAGCAGTCGTAAACTGGAAGTTGAGTGAACGGTGTGTGTGTGTGTGTGTGTGTGTGGGGGGTGGAGGGGGTGTTGTGTAAGACATGAAACAGAGGCTTTGCTGTTGGCCATCACCCATGCTGGGAGACATGCTATTGTTTCTCTGCCCGAACAAGAGGCACGCGCTGTTTCTCGAAGCCTACACTCGCCGCTCATTGTTTGATGAGCTCTCTTCAGCATCTGTAAACTCGTCTTAAACCGTTGATTCCTCTTGCTGTTACTTTGATCTTTTTTGATCTGCAGCGTTTGCCTCCACGGCTACTCAACACTTCTGAAATGCTCATTCAGATTCCAGGAAGTGTTAATTGCAAACAGCGTGCAAAAAAAGCACAAAAATGATAATGACTTTTATTCATAATGCTTGCTTATATTTTTTTCAATCATAGAAAATGATTGCTTTGCTTCAAGGTATTGAGAATTAAAATTAATCCACCTAAGTTGTTTGCATTGCACATATTTGGGCACCTCGTCCCCTTGTGAGGAGCTGTGTTCTCATAGCTTTGCTGTGTAGGCTGAATCAGTGCGAGGAAAAATTAGCAGGACATCAGCAATAAAAGTTTGCAGGCAATTATCATACAAAACACCTGAGCTGAAGAAACTCAGATATGACATGAGCATAAAAACAGAATTTATTTTTTTGTTTTTTGTATCATTTCACATTAAAGCGAATCACATGACTGTGTGTCTGAGAAGCTGTCAGTTGGTGAGAATTGGTGCTAATTAAACTATTAATTATCTCTGTAATGAGATGTGAGTTAAAACTGTGTTAAGCACATCAAAGTACAACATGGGATTTCTTCACTTTGATGACTGCTATGAAAAATATATCTTGACTGAGGAGTGAGGAAACATCAGAGATGCTTCATTAATGGGACAAAAGGAAGCAGAATTTTTAGGGCCTTTGAAAGTGTTGGGTAACTCCACAAGGACAACGCCACGGTTTCACGGTTTGTTTTATTTGCAGAGAACTGCTGGATGCAGGTGTGATTATGACAACTTCTAAGAGACAAGCTATATTATATTATCATCTCAGTGGAGCCACCTGAAAAAAATCAAAAGCCAAAAAGCATGAGCGTAAGTATCTGTTTTCCATATGTAAAAGTCATGTAGCCATTTTTTTTTTTTAAAGCTTGTAGTTGTCAGTGAACACAACCAGTGCTGATCCAAGAGCAGCGCGGTGCCGTATCAATAGCATCTCAATTAATCTCTTTGAACACAGGATAATGCCTTGAGCAGAGATGATTCTGCTTTTAAACTGGAAAATCCACTTCCCCCTCTCGTCATGTAGAGGAGCTGTTTTCAGTAGTCTGTTACTGGAGGCCAATCTTAGCCCCCTGACCTAGGCTGATTTGTTGTGAAACGCGGAGACAAATTCCTTGGGCAAATGTCGAACCACTTCTAGGAAAAGTGTTTGTTGTGTGAGCGCGGGGTAAAAGAAAAAAAAAACAACAACAACAACAACAATCCCATTAAATGGTTAGAAAGCTGCTATTGTATGAAAGGGAACATATGTTGCTGGTAACAAGACATCAGCACTATCACTTGCTGCTATCACCAGCTAGAAGAGGATTAACTCAAAGGAGAGATCTCTGAGATGCAGCTGATAAAGGCTAGCGATGTTCACAACATGTCACACCTAACGCCAAGTGTAGCTCAGGGAAATGTGGCGTTGAGCAGGTAATGTTCAACGTTTCTGATAAAAGTTTAGCTGCAATGCTGATTTATTGTGTAATTAGAACTTTTTTAAAAAAATAATTCTTCTAAATAGAAATTGCTGGTGTCGGGTTTTCTCTGTAAAGGTAAAGGTTTCAATTAATTCAAAATCTGAAATACTTTGCCTTCATAAACTTCATAACTATGGTACGGTGGCCTTGAGGGGCAAAACAACATTACACAAAGCGTATTGACAAAATAGAAAAAAACAAACACAACAATATTAGAAATATGACATGAGTACACAATAAGGTTTCAGAAAATCAACAACAACCTTTTAGAAAACAAAACCGGAAAGCACAACAATCACGTTTCAGAAAACACATTACCAATTAAATACTATCATCATTATCAAATTAGTAATGTTATCGTGTTTTCTATTTTGATAATTGAATAATTGTTTGTGTTTTGTCCATGTTGTTGTGTTTGTCACTTAAGGGCCTCAGTGAAAACCCCTAAATGTTGTGTAATGGGATATTACGCACATTGTGAGCACGTTCCTGTACATGCGAGGTATATTTATTCCCTTCTTCTCAAAGTAACATATTGCGTGAGCGACAGGCAGTGTGGATGTTGACATATTCCTTGGCTGATTTAATGACCTGTTTAATTCTGGCACATCTGCAGCCCTCTCAGATGTTTTGCAGTTTTAATTAGTATAATCATCACTCTTGAAAAAGGGTTGTTTAATAGGTCATGTTTGTCAAGATGCACAGAATTATAACACAAAAGACATGCCATTTATTCAGCGCTACAGTCTTGGAGTGATTATGGGTGTCGCAGTTGATAATTAGAGTAAGAATTGATTCATCTAAAAGCCAAAATGAACCTCTGTGGTGTGAGGAAATTAGTTTGACAGTGTTTGGATGAGCAGTGTTTACCCTGCAGTGTGGGAACACTTCACCACTCCAGTGTTAACTGAGGCAACGTGCACACACTTACTGCTGTTTCTGGACGGGAGAGTCAGGAGACTTTAGATGTGACATCTAGGGCAACAACTGGATATTTTCAATAATGACTAAACTTCACATGAAATTATGAATATGTTCTTTCATTCTGCAGGCTTTTGTCACACGATAAGTAGAGGTTATGGTTCCAATTTTCAGGCTGCAAAGTACAAAGTGCTTTACACAGTTTGCTCCAACTGTGGGAATTAGGTCAAACTAACATTTACAATTTGATAAAGTCTGTTTAAATGCACTTCCTCCATAATTAAAAAAAACCACACTGTAGTACGTGGGTTACTTATACACCCTCGTAATTGTTTCTTAGTCAGAAACTGCTTGGAAAGCATCTATTTTATCATGTAGCATAACTTATAGAACCAAAAAAAAAAAGAGGAAAAAATGAAAATGAACTTTCAATTAATTTTCTTCTTTTGCTATCATGAAATAAAAACATTCCCATGCACAAATATGCTGAGCATGCACTCATTACGCATTCATCTTCACTCTGCAAACCACATACTGCATTTTATCTGAATGAATTATTAACCAAGTTAATGAATATTTCATTTTTCTTTATGGAACCATTTAACAGTCCCAACAGAGGTAATGACATCTTGAGCGGCCCCAAGTACCTGGAGAAAAAAAAAGAAAAAAAAAGAGGATCGTTCACAAGCAGGTCAAGTTGTGCAACATATAAGGATATATTAAGATGTTAAAGCTTTTATTGTAGTCTGTATTTAACAATCAACGTGCTGACTTAAGACTTCCCTCTTCTTCGTCATAGTGTATAAACACACTTTTAATGTATAACTTACACTGACCTGGTTTCTGGTTTGACCTGAAATCCCTTTGTACCTTAAGAATGGACACAGCATGATCTAGTTCAGCCTGGGGGGGATTTACACTGAGCAAATGAATTTAATGGTGTAATTAACATTACCTTGATTTGTCCCAGGAAAGACCTCAGCAAGTCCAGCTTGTGTGGTAATTTATCGCTGAGCTCCTATATGAAGAACACTCACCTACTGTAGAGCAGGTAATTACAAACACTGGCTTGATTAGAAAGGGGAAGAAGCTGCTCCAGACTTGTTATTGATCAATTAATACTGGTAATACTGTAGTTATACAGCAACAAGACAGTGGCAGTTTGAAGTACACTGCATTAAACCTTAGACATAAAGGTCATTGTTGGTAATTTGAACCTACAACCTAAAAAATGGTCTGCATTATAGTCAGTAGCTTTTTTTGTAATAAATACACACTGCTATACAGAAATAATTATTTGAACTCTACATTTTTCTTTCCTTTTTTTTTGTAACGTCTGGGTCTAACTCCATCTCTGATCCAACATCACCCAGTGTCTTTGAGATCATTTCAGCTGTATGTGTTACTAGCAATGTAAACATTATATATAATTTAAAAAAAAAATCAAGATATTGTTTTGAGACATCATCAGATATGACTTTAAAATTATGAACAATCTTCTTTACTACACTATAGCAAGTCTTCTAAAACATGGTACTTAGCTATTGAGCTAAGCAGCTAAGCTACAGAGCTACATTTGCTACAGTGCAGTATTGTTAGTTAAAGTATATGTGATAGAACATACTCTCTAACATAATTGTGATCAATTTGTAAACAATATGTAAAGCAGCTCTCAGTTTAACAGTGAAAAAAACTCAGAGAATGCTTACATGTAAAGTGTTAAAGCTGCATGGAGCTTTAACGCTTTAACAAGCTGCTACGTTGAGTCCAGATCTTCGCTCTGCTGTCAGAGCAGTGCAGTCCTTGGTAAGCAGTAGTGTTGCCATGTTGGAGACTTGTCTAACAGTCAGGATAAGCCCGATGAGCAGGGAACCAATTTGTGTCCAAACCCCAAGGAACTCCGAACTCTCCTAAGTAATTCCCTCCATTCCCACTCCTTAAAACCTTGTCTCAACACAAACAATAGCAACGCTTTGTAAAAGTGACTCTAAAACCTCTGCCAAGCATAATTTATCATTTGAATGACAATAGACCACTTAGCACTGCTTAAATTATTTCTGTGCTTTATCTGCTACTTGACTGTCTTCATGTTGTAACAGCGGACGATCATTAACGCCACAGGGTGATGTGGTGCTGCCTTATCTCGGGCTGGGTCCACAGAGTTTACTTTAGATAGAAACTGCTCGGCCATGACAGCAACAACTTGTTTCTTTTACTCCAAGGCTAGTCTAAGTCATGACTTATTAGATTTAAGTAAGTGAATAATGTAGAAAGTAAAGTTATAGTTTAATGGAGATTGTGTCATGTGAGAGACTTCATAAGATTAATTTAGCTCAAACAAAATGGGCAGGGGCAAGGGACAGTCCTAATTATAGCAGTGGTCAGGAGAATGACTTACAGAGAACAGAGAGGTTAAGCACAATAAAGAAGATGAAGTCGAAGAAAAGATTATCAAGCTGTCAGACATATTCCATTTCTGAGTCGGAGAGGCTAAATGCCAATTTGGAAAGAAAATGCATTTTAAAGGACCAGTGTGTATGATTTAGTGGCATCTAGTGGCGAGGGTGAGATTGCAACCAACTGAATAGCCCTCCCCTCACCCCTTCCTTTCCAAGTGTGTAGGAGAACCTACGGTGGCCTTCAGGTAAGGTAAAAATGCAAAAGGCCCTCTCTGGAGCCACTGTTTGGTTTGTCTGTTGTGGGCTACTGTAGAATGATGGCGGTGCAACATGGCGGACTCCATGAAAGAGGACCCACTTCCTGTGTAGATATGAAGGGGTCCTTTAAACTATTGATACAGGTACATGTTTACATCTGAGAGGGATTCAGTTCACTAAGATGTTACTGTTTTGACCAGTGGACTTCTCTATTAGAGCAGCTGTAGTTAAAATAATGGTTCAAATGGAGACTGCAGGCACTAAACACCCATTTCATAGTGTTAAGAGGCTGTGTTGACTTAATTCATTAATGAAATGATTTGTTGATTGCCATATTTATAGTTAATTAAACGTTTAAATGATTATTGAAGGAAATAGTGACACGTTCTCTGGGTCCATCTTCTTCAGTGTGAAGATTATTTTCATATCATTGTAATGTGTATCTTTGGGTTACGAACTGTTTGTCAGACCAAACAAGACATTTGAAGGCATAACCCTGGGCTGTGGGGAACTGTCTCTGACATGGTCTACACTACAATTCATTTAACTGAGAAAATAGCTTTCAGGTTAATCAGTACTGAAAATAATTGTATGTTACGGCCATGATTTAAACCAAGATGTAATGTGATAATTTTACACCTTGTGTCTTTGGGAACTTTTACTTCCAAATTTTGGGAAATGCACTTATTCACTTTCTTTGTACCACTGTCATATCTGTCCTTTACATGTGAGGTGGGAGGTGTTTAGTTTTAGCTTTAGCTTAGCATAAAGACTGGAAACAGGGGGAAACTGCTAGCCTGGCTCTGTTTGATGTTAACAAAATCTGGGTTATATCTTGTTTTGTTTGATTTTGTGTAAAAATCACAAGTTACAGATTTAAGGGGGGTTATGTGTCCCTGTTGCCAGTTATTATGCTGAGCTGCTAAATATTTAGACTACAAATATGAGAATGGTTTCCATCATCTTATCTAACTCTAACAAAAAGCATTTCCCAAAATGTCAAGCTTTTACTTTACGAGGTCAGTTTCAAACCTTTAACACCACAAAATGTATTTCTTCAATCCTATCGCTTTCCCTTGATAAAACTGAGACTATTTTGTATGTGCTGTAGCAATAAATGATTTTCTGATAATCATCTAAACAGCACCGAAACTTTAAATTCTCGCCACGATCTGACCTAACAGTAAGTATCATGTTCCCCAGCAGACAGGTACCAAATTCCTGCACCGTGTGGCTTTGTGGCCCATCGTTCCCGTCTTGTTCTCCATACACATATAACTGCCATAATGAGATTTGCCATTAAGAAATAAAAGAATGAAAAGGACCCCGGCCATCTGTATAGCTCACCATGGTAAAAGGCTGAATGCTATCAAGCCAGAATTCAATCGCTGAATTATACCCTCTTTGTGTGCGTAGGGCTAGTGAGTACCTCAGACTATATTCATTTGAAAAAGGCCTCAATTTAATTAGTTCTCATATGTTGAAAAATTCATGAATTTGTCTGCAATTCCCTCTGCCATTGTTGGGAGTGACTTAAGCGGTGGTGTTAGGCATTCAGGCGGTTTGGAAGAGAAAATAGCCCCCCACAAAAAAGAAACAACTGTTTATGTAAATAGACACTGCGTGTTTACTTGGTGGAAGAAAGCGAGGGCCCTGAACAGAGTGCTAAGCTTAGCGTGGCTCTGCCAAAGGGGACCTCTCACCATCAACTTCAGTCTTATTAAACTGATTACCAACTCCAGCTAATTAATCAGAGACAGTGCCCTTTCTTGTCATGCAGGGAGGGAGCTCTGTGTGTCTCACAGAGTTCCTCTCTCACCGCCTCCTCCTCCCATCTGCTCGCCTCTGTTCCCCCTTTTCTCCCTTTTCTTTTTCCTGCTTTGATTGAAGTAGGGGAATGGTAATTTTCATGCATCATCTGGGCCGGCAGGATGGGAGGACAAGTAGTAATTACCTTAAACAAACAAGGCCGAGATTGCTTGAGAAGCTACCTCTTTATTCAAGCTTGTGAAATAAGAAAACAGACTGAGAGCATAATGGTTTCAAAACACATTTTACAGGCCATTTTGTTCATTGTGTTGGATACGGTTTTCATCTTAGATAAGGAGTCGACCAAAAAAATGTTAAGCAAAGACATGAAAGGTGTTTAGTAGCGGTTTGGTTCGGGTGCTGTCACGTTGAAGGATCGGTGCTTTTTAAACATTAAACATTTCACTGTCTTTGGTTGAAAGCATGTGGATATGCAAAGTAACTGCCACTGTTAACTCAGATGATCAAGTCCCCTCATCTGATGGAGACATATGTAAACGTCACAAGGTTATAATAGGTTATAATAGTCTGGTTAAGATCTTACTCTGGGTGTAGATGCTGGTTTAAAAGGCATGAAAAGACAAGCCAGTTCTTTGTTTTTTGTTTTTTTTTAAATTACTGATTCATTACATGACTAAACATTTCAGTGTCAAACTACTGGCCACTAAACCTGCATTTTGAAGTCAAAAATAATTATTGCAACAGCTATTACAAGCAAAAGCATCCTTTCTTTCCTTGATTTACCAGCACACGCACTCAAACAGGTACACAGTGGCTTTTCTTGGGTTTTTGCCATCTGCACTTAACTGAAACAAGCCTTAATTGGACATTAGTTTAGTCAGTCCATGCATGTAAACATAGCCAATGTGTTTAGCCCCAGCTTTGCACCGTGCATTCAGTCTTTTCTCCTGGAGTCCTTAACAGCTAAATCTCCCAGAGTTCAAGCCTCCCCTGATTGCTCCTCTTTCTATTCCACATTTCCTCCACATGCTCTTAACTGGAATCAGTTTTGTTGCGATGGCACAGGTTTGTGTGCAGCTGTTTCTCACTTCAGTGACTCCTGTGTTTGGTGTTACATGTTTTTGTCACATGTTCTAATTGTTTTTAATTTCACATTGTTAATTGTGGAATGCTGCTGTTACATAACTGGTCCATATGTGTGATAACATCAGTGTGGATGAGTGTATCAGCCACATTGTAAAACGTTATGTGAAAATAACACAGTTGTAGAATATTTGTCCAGCCTGTCAGATCAGGGTCTGGTTAATATCCATGGATATCTAGTCTGGGTTTGTCTGAGCTAAAGATGTGCATTGTGTAGGAAGGGGGGCTTCAGAAGCTTAGATCCCCATTCTCCCAACTCGTACTTCCTGCTGTTCTGTCTGATTGTGTTGTCTTTGTCTTAGCCTGATGTGCTCGCCTCCTCCTCTGGAGAGGCTAATGCAGGCCCTTTTTTCTCCTGCAATCTCACCAAATGCCAAGTGTAACTGGTGCCCCTATTGCTCCTAATTAATGCGTGATTAAAGAGTGAAATAAGGGATTCTACCAGTGATTTGTTTTTTTTTTCAAGGAGTGAGAAATTAATCCCCTTTGGATCTTGCAGAATCATTTAAGGATTCTCCTTGTTCTGTTTATCAAATAAACCAAGTAATTAGAGACTTTAGATAAGTAGGCTAAATTGATGCCCGCCCTATGTCTTCCCAAGCTAGTGTTCGCTGATAGAAACAGCTGTGTTGCTCTGGTAATGTGTGGCATTATACTTGTCCAATAACAATGCCCTTTGTGTTTGGTAGTCGGTAATTACGCTGGGGAGCCTCTTTGACCTTGGTAAGCACATCTATCTTACTTGTGGATCAGTGTATTTCATTTCTTAAACCACAAAGATACATCACAAGGGAGTTTACTGACATCCCCATGAATGTAATTCAGAGTACAGACTACATTACTGGCAACGCGCGATTGTATAGTATGCAATAGTGCAGTTATCCAGGCTGATGATACACGCATAGCCTCGAGCTATTTAACAGCGTAATCCTCAGTTAACTTATTGTAGCTCTACTGTATCTGGAGAGGCAGCAGTGTGAGTTTTATTACTTTCACCTGGGTACCCAGGGGAAGTAGCTTATCTCCCCACTTGGTTTTATGCAGTTTGGTTATGAAAGGTCTTCAAATGTTGGAAATTTGAATTTAGGCTGCATGTCTTTCCAGGTAGACACATGAGGTGACTTCAACCCCTCCAACACCCCCCACCCCATTCAACCCCGTACGGGAAGGTGTCAACCATTTCTGGTGTTGCATCAGTGTTTCCAACACTGCACCTGCAGCAAGTGTCCAGTCCGAGACCTCAAACAGACACTTTGAAGCCGAGCAGGGCCGGGCTGTTTAAATGACTTCATCTTGTCCAGATGAAAGGGAAAATGTTTCTGCATCACAAACAAAGACTGAGGACACGTGTGACGTTTTCCCGGTCTTTGTAACACTTCGGCTTTTATGGTGAGTTATTGCCATATGAGAAATGGACCACTGGGCCCTGTAGGTGTCAGGAGTTGTTAGGAGGAGTACATTTTTTTTTTTTGTTGTTGTTGTTGCATGTGGAGAAATTAGAAATTGGTACCGTTAATTACTGTCATGTTACTGTAACAGTTAGTAATGTTACAAATTGTTCTACTAGCAGCACCTGAGTTAATTCCTTCATATTAATTTTGCTAAGGCTGTTATCACATTCATTACATTTTTCCTTGTCCCCTCAACACTCTGATACTAATAAACTGCAAAACTACACTGGATTGTGTTTCAGCAACACAGTTCAGCTTTGTGTGTTCAGTTGGGTGCACATATACTGCGTGATGCAGTGCAAACCTTAATGTATGTAAAAGTGTGAACAACACTGTTTAACATTAAGTTTCCATACTTTTGCACAAATCATTAATTCTAGAACAGGACTAAAATGTGCTCTTCAGAGTTAAACAAACAAGGTGAAGTTTACAGTGGAGGTGAAGTTTACAGTGTTATTCACCCAAACTCGTCCTTGTGTGACTGTGAGTCTATGGAAGGAGACAAAAGTGTGACCTGCTTTTAAAGACATGGCTCCATAGAGCTACTAGTGCTCAGAAACTCCACAGGGTACCTGTAAGTGATTTAAATGCACAGAAAACTAATTTTTGCTCACAAATGACTAGACCACATAGCATATTTCAGTCTCTGCATCTTTCTGAACATTCAAAAATAATACTACACTAAAATACATTTATTAAAGTGTTCACCAACCAAACCCCAGTCACATCCTGCTGATTATTTTTATTGATTCTTTAGTTTAAGGATTCTGTAATTTAAGTGAACTGGAATAATTGTGTGATGCAGCCTTGTTAGCTATTAAAAATGTGTAAATGTGTCTCTGCCATAAAGAGATTAGCACCTCAAGCAAATTAGCTCTGCCATCCAGTTACCTTGTTGGCTTGTGAGCATCTAGTGTGCTTCTATTATTTCATTGCTGTTCTTAATTAGTTTAAAAATATGTCTGTGCATTGTACATGGAAATATTCGTTCAACATACTAGCTTTCACAATGTTTTACATATTTCCATATACAGTCAGTAATGTTATGATGCTTTAAATCAGTGGTCAGTCGTGTTTACCTGTTCAGTTCACTTTACTGTGCTCTTGTTTTTTCCTCTCCTTTCTTCTCCTACTTTTCTCTCTTTCTATTTCACTGACTTCCTATTCCCGCCTTTCTCTGGGCACACACTCTGGCTGTGTGTTATTCTTTTGTGGCAGACCTAGCACTAAGCACTCTTCTAATTAGATCAGGAATTATGGTATGGATTAGGTGATGGAGGGGAATGCCAGTTCTTCTGACCATGGTAGCTATTTCAAGTCACCATTTCAAAGTTATGTGCTTTAATGCCTCCCCCCCCCTCCCCCTCTTGCTTTGCATTATAACACAGCTGCAGGAAGAGTGACAAACTGTTAATCTCTTGTTTACTGGCAGTCCATTACAAAGGGGTAAAGCGGGATTTTTCTCCAGCGCTGTAAACACTCAAAATTCAGCATTGTCCATTACCTCTTAAACACAGCTGATAACAAGCATCATTAATTAAACTGTAGGAGTAAGTGGGGTTACATAAATTGAAATTAATAATTGGGTGCAAACAGAATTAGAATGCATGTTTCCGAATTGTTTCTCCACAAACTCCCAAATGTAGCTACATAGATTAAGAAGGTTTGGCTTCTGTTTCACTTGTGATGTTTCCACCAATCCCAGGGATAGGTTTAGTCATAGAGTGCTCTTTTAATTTGTTTGCCACATTCTCACATTTTCACAGAAAAAATGATCAAGTAGGCATTTAATTACTTTAAGAAAATAAATCACTTCCCACAGCCATTGTGTTGCTGCCAAGTCTATTGCACATAAGCTGCAAAGAACATGAAATATTTCACCACTTGTATTTGAAATACCCTCCGTCGAGTCAATTTGGGGCAGACAGTGGTGGGAAATGTTGACTCCAGTTTGTGGTTAGTGAGAAGGTGGACACCGTGCAGCCCGCGATGGTAAAACTAAAGCATATTTGATTTCTTACTCGAGAATTTTAAGCATCACAGGAGGCTGATAGACAATCGATATGCATGCAGTGCTCATTGTTGGCCATTATGTCATATCTAATTACATCATAACAGCTGGATTCCTGTGTGTAATCACCAAGCATCAGTACAAGGTGTAAATATCTGAGCCATGATACAAATCAAGACTAGCATGTTGTGTTTGGAGTGTTGACATTACAGGAAACACCAGCAAGCCCTCAGAGGACGTCAGCATGCCTGACTGAAGACGCATCAGCCTGTGGCTCTGTTGTCAGGGAGAATCAAGTCAAGACATGCCCATCTGCATCTGACAGTAAGCAGACAGGAACTTAACCTCCGAAATCTTTTTTCTAACTGAATTAACTTTATACATTTGATGGGAGAATTTAATCACTGTACATTAATATAATTCACAATATTAATTCAATCTGAGCACGGATCTTACAGGTGAACACTGGAGGAGACTCCCATGAGTGACGGTTAGCACTGCAGGCGCCTAAGATCACTTTCATGTATTAATAACAGCCACACTGGGCCATAATTTCACCTTTGGGAAAACACCAATCCACCTGATGAAGACTGATAATCAAAATCTGACAGGAATATCCAAATGTCCCAAAAGGTGACACTAAATCCCTCGCGCACCAAATTGAGCAATGGGTTGGACAAACATCTGCCACAGTTGAAATCCATATGGCTCGGAGCTAATTGGCGCGCACAGGCCCGGGCTTGACGTGAGCATGGATACATAACAGCTCGTGTGGGTGGGCAGAGGTGGCTGGAGGTTTGAGGTCGAGCCTCAGTCCCCTCTTGCACCATTTTACATGGGTGTCCCGGAGCTTATCTGTGTGAGAGGAGAGATCTTGCGGCACTTCCTGCAAATGGCATGTTAAATGTCTCATTAATGCCGCTGACCTCAGCTTAATCTATTGCCCATTTCCTTGCGGGGAGAAGCATTGCGGCCGTTAGACGGTGACTAATCGGAAAGACATGAAGTGATTTTAGAGATTTAAAGGTCTTTCCATGTTGGTTTTTGATGTGTCATTTTGTAATTTCAGTCAATAATCTGACATAACAAGAGTGAGGAGGGATCTCTGGTGAGTTTGGCAGGTTTGCTGAAGCCTCAGTAATAAAGAATCACAGTTCTTTCCCCTCGGGTCCTTCCCACATTGGAGAGGCTTGATTCATTAGGACAGCAAGTCTCTTGAGGTGAATCTCGGGGGCCTTCTAACCATACAAGTGACTGGGATAACACACAAAAACACTCAGAGACATGAAGGAAAAACCTCCCTGTACTTCGCCAGAGTGCAGATCTACACTGACATCATTTGCATGTTTTATTTTTTACGTCTTTTCAAATTCATTCACGGCAAAACAAATGAGTTCTCCCCGTCAACAAATTGCCTTAAGCGCTCCACCCCCACCAGCCATGGGAATTTCCATTAAAGGTGTTTGAGTCAGAATCGGCGTACAAATAAATGATGTGCTCCTGGGAAATCACGGCAACAAGCAGATACATGTTAAAACTCGGGAGAGGCTTCTCATTTGAGCTGGAGAGGGCTTCCCAAAATCCAGATGTGGTGGAAGCGCAGACGGGGCTCAGGCCTCCTCACCAGTAATGAAGCAATTAGACAGACAATTATGAACACCTGTGACGCTGATTGGCACCGTGCGGCTCCATCTCTTTCCGCGGCGCTAAAGACGCCTGAATGTTGCTAAAGTTAACCTCTAACAAGGCCTGTAATGATGACGAGGGCCAAAACACACCACACTGATGCACACACACACACACACACACACACATATGCATACACACTCACAGGAGGTTCGCATTAAGAAGATGGGCTCATCCCACACAGTCGGTTGCGTCATGTATTATTGAAACCAGCCCTTGTATAAACACAACTCCAATAAATTGGGGTCTCAGTTTTTCTGATTCATTAAGGTTAATGCAGTTTTAATTAGTGCTTGATTTGAAGCCTATTAGACGCAATTTATAAGTCCTTTTCGGGGACCTGCAAAATGACGTTGCGTGGGATTAATAAGATAAAAGGCACAAGTTGGAATTGTTGTCCCTCCTGGGTTAATGCGCAGACTCAGGGATTCCTCTCTTTTCACTGTAACTGCTTGTTTATTTGCACAACTGCTTTCAGGCACATTAAAACAATCTAATGAATAGAGAGCTTTAGCTTCAGGGATTGCATCACCCACTGGAAGAACAAATGAAATGGTGGTTATGACCTGATTAAAAGGATGCTCAGGAAATAAGTTTAAACAGCTGAGGGCTCTATAATTATAAATCTTAGGGCTTGTGACAGGTTTTTACCCATCAGAGCACCTTTACAGCTCATTCCTGATGCTCCTGATGATTTGTTTTAAATCAGTCTCTGAGTAGCACTGATGGTTACTTCAAGTGCTGTCATAGATGTAGGAATTTCAAGCAGAGCAGAGCGCACACGAATAACCTAATAAATTTGTAGTAGGACTCTGATAACGTTTTACTTTTAGCCCCTTTGTTTAGGGACTTTATGGGGTGAAGGGGTCAAAAAAAAATTTGGGACAAATTTTTTTGAGATTCCCCATCCCAACAACTTTCATACAGTCCTTTAGTATTTAAAAGAATTAAAAATTTCTTAACAACACATGCAATGAGAATTATAAGTTAATTATAACTATAATCAACAGTTAATGAATGATTGAACACAGTCTAAACACTGTTTAACATATCTGCAATCAAATTTAATGAATCTTATACAATCTTAGACATCTTTTCAGCAGTACATGAAGCGTATGGAGATTAGAGGAGCCCAAATAATATTAGCATAAATCAAATAGGGATAATTCTTAGAATAATGTAGACTTAATAAACAAAACTCATTAATCGAACCACATCTGCCGATGATTCCCAATGACTTCACAGTTTTATTATAAGCAAATTCAATTTGTTTTTGTTTCCATTATCACTTTCAGTCATCAACCAAAACGCCTAAGAAACAAGTGAGAAATTTCTACTTCATTTATTAATACTTTCATTAATACATATATTTAATAAATACTTATTATATAACAATACAATATAATATAGAAACACATTTTACATCATTACAACTGTGTTTTATGTGAAACGCTTTTGTTTTGTGTTCTATTTAACACCCATTAAAAATGCTTCACTGGAGAAGTTACAGACACTTCAAATGTCCTTGTGACTTTTGATTACTTGTTTGTATACTGTCTGTAAATGCTAGAGGTTAAAATAGGTGTGTCTTGAAATATATATA
>JBBMJY010000003.1:17943165-17959113 GCA_037833715.1 Toxotes lorentzi
CACACACACACACACACACACACACACACACACACACACACACACACACACACACACACACACACACACAGAGTAATGTGATGGTGCTGCAGAATCAAGACACACAGGTTTAAGTCAGTTATTTAAGCTGCGTTCACTTGGATAATAACTTCGATAATGACAAGTCATTCACACCTACTGATGACACACGTCAAGCGTCATTACTGTCCCTTCCATTATGGACCTGCTGTATATGTGATACTCTCCCCCTGCAGTAATAAATAGATGTGACCTCTGTGAACGTATCACTCATGAGCGGTCTTTGATTTGGTCACTATTTCCGTCAGACCCAGGAGACAGCAGCAGTTCCCACATCCACTGACCTTGGAGGCTCTTAAGAGCTCTTTCGAAACCCGCTGTTCAAGGTTGCATCCAATCGGTCTGTTGTTTTTCTACATTAGCGAACCTCAACCCTCCATCACCCCAGAGCCCCTCTAGAAAACTAACACCTGAGCGTAAGGGGTGTAGTGAGAGGTGGCGTGGGAGTGCAGGTTGAGGTGGGTCAGATAAGGTGATCAAAAACAAAGCAGAAGGATAAAAAATATAATTTTACCTCCCCCATAATCCCGGGCTTCCAAGAATGACCTTTGATCTTGCAGCATGTGTGGTATGCTGAGCCGCCTGCTCGTGCTGCATGCCGCTCTGATCCTGGGAAGCAATCACCAAGCGCACTGCTATCAGAAAGGCTGCTGGGGAAACACTCTAAGCCCGAGTCTGGAGGTGAGCGCCGAGCAAAAAGCAAATGTGCAGGGATGGAAAAAATAACCAAGTGCAGCCAACCACATAGGAAACCTGATGGGCCAGAGCGCTGCATGATAAAAGTAAAGTGGATACTGTATCTACAACACAGCCTGAGGGCAGCTGTGATTCAACACCACACAAAAAATGGAACAATCTTAACTAGTGAAATATTGGCTAAAAGAAGAGAATTATTTCCCCACTTATTTCAATTACAAACTATATTACTAGTCTAGTTTGTGTAACTCAAAATGACAAATGAAAATGAAAAGTTATTAACATTTTTGTTATGGGAAATTAATATATTATGAGCTTATAATGTTTCTTTGTGGCTGAAATAACTTAAAAATAGGCTTTTTTAAAATTTACATTTCTTACATAATTAACACAAACATATTTCCCCAATGTTTTATATGTTTTCAAAGGTGTCAGGTCCAGCTGGGGAATCTGTAATCACTGCTTCACCATCTCAGTGCCTTGGGCATGGCAAATTCCCCCGCATGTGCGTTTATTTGATTGTTTAAGAGCGATTTCCGGAAACCAAGTTTTGGACGGGTAGGAGCTGCCTTGTAACAATTATGGGGTTAAATGGCAGTTGGCCACACAGGAGGGCATTTGCCTGCTGGCAGCCCCTTCCTGTTCGGTAGGGTCAGAGGTCACAGACTTTTCAGGAAAAGTCCATTTCTCAAGCACCCTGAAACAGGTGGAGGCCCGGACAGCCCTGTTTACTTAAACAGCAAAGGGAAAATGGGAAAGATTAAACTAACCTATACGCTTGGTGAGAACAACTGTACTGCCAATTTTTTTTTTTAGACTTTTTAATTCACATATATGCAACTCCATACCTTATTTTGACGCTGATTCTTTTCAGGAGTCTCTAACATCATCTCTTCACAATCCAGTAAACTCAGAAACCGTTTGTCTTTTTGAAACTTTCTACAAGACACGGTTTCGTCTGTGTTCATACTTCATTCAGCAGCTCTGACTGAAAGGGATTCACTTGGAAAATGAAGATGTAATTCTAAGGATACAAGTGTACAAACGAGTGGGAAATATCAAATAAACAAAAATTAAATGAAACCCATGTTTTTACAACTGCGCCAATAGATCTTCAATCAATGGGAAAGGGTTAATACGCTGAATTAAAAGAAAAAAAGGGCAGAAGGCAACTCCGTCGAACTCGACCCCTCAGTGCTCTCACTATTTGGATTGGTTAAATCGCTGGGACCTGGAGCTGAACCCATCAGGAAGGGCTTAAGTGTTTAGGATTAGAGATCTAAAAGGCATTTGGAGGCCCTGAATCAAACCCGCAGGACCGGGGCGGAGGCGAGCCCTGGTGTTTGGCCTGCGCTGCAATCAAACAGGGGGAGCTAGGACCTTAGCACACCTGCAGGAAGGGCCCACAGCAAAGGAAAAAAGGTCCCAGCGAGAGGGGCAGGCAAGGCGGCGGGGCTTTTTCCCTGGCTGTAGAGTGACAACAGCTGGGGCGGTGTATGGTGGTGTGGCCCAAGGGCAAGGTCAGCTCCGCGGACCAGGGGGAACAGCAGGCGGATTGTTTTCACTCCACTGGTGAAAACAGCAACCGTGGAGTGCTGAATGTGCCAGCTGTGGTTGTGGATTTCTAGTCCACAGCCTGACCCCATATTAACACTATGAAGGGAAGCCGGATCGCTAATGACCAGTGGCCTCTGGCCTCACCTGAGCTCCTCCCATACAGCAGCCAGACCTCTGGACATACTGTGAGTGCATGTAGGGAGATTTTACACTATTGATTTACAGCATTTAATGCATATGGCTTGTATTTATAAATCAGACGTAGATTTCTTTAATTCTAGGAATATTCTAACGTGTTTACCTTTTTGGGAATGTTTTGGTTATTCCTTAAACACTACCTGTACTTTAAACTAGAAAGTACTATTACTCTTTTCAATGCCACTACTGCTACTAATTCTACTAATAAAAATAATTTCATGTTTAAAAAATCATGGTAAAAAATGTGATTTAATTTCAAGTAAATTTCTGGGCTAGGCTGGTTGCAGCGCACAGAGACTCAACCTGAATCCATCCATGAAAGCGTCAGGATTCACATATGTCCTCGGGCCTAATTGGTCTGGACAGTTAACATCAAAGAAGCTGGGCTTTATATGTAATCTGTTCGCTCCTCTGCCACATTCTCATGCCAGCGCTTTTTTATATGTTCAAACGTTGTAATGAAGGTCATTCGCCATCAATTCACTTTGATCTAAAATGACAAAAATTTAGCATTTTAATAAAAATTTCCTCATTGCTTTCACCACTCGGTTTGCTGTCGTCTCACTCTCTTTCCCTCACTTTTTAATTTTTTTTTTCTCCCTGTGTCTTCTAGTCCTTATTTTTCTCCCTCACACTGTGTGAAAACAACTCGCACAGCTTACATAAAGTAAATGAGACCATTTTGAAAAAAAAAAAAATCACAGTAAAAAATATGCTGTGAGTCTTATAATGCAGCCTCTGACATGCCCTAACACCTGCAACATATATGTAATTAAACTGTGAGAAACCGCCATGCTTTATAATGATTAGCTACTTTTAGAGGTAGTACAGAGTCAATTATGTGCAAAGTATAAAACATTTTTTATGGACATAAAATTCACCTATGTGGAAATTCCCTCATAGCAGACTAAAGACTATCATTTAGCCTCTTTAATTGGGGGGAGGTTTGTTGACTTTGTTTATTGCCACGCCAATCTAAATAAGTGAAAAATGACTGTAATAGTCTTTTGGAATTCCCTTATAAATAACACATTTGCTGTAAGATGAAAGTTGAGCATCGTGGCATGCTCAGGAACCGTCTGCTGCAGCTGTGTGTTTCTATCAGTCTGTTATAATGAGAAATCAACTGTCTGCAGATCAGCTGCTGAAAATGCTGTAACGAGCCATGAGCGCTAATACTTGAGGATCAGTTGCACTGGATGAGGCGGCTTTATCCAGTTATTAGGGTAATGTAATGGAGTCTCCTAATCCAAACCCACCAAACCCTTCCACCGTAGGGGGCACAATAGTGAGGCAACACGTTATTCCGGCACAAAGCCGACTTCCCCGCTAATATAGCAGGACACTGAGGCTCGCGGCCTCTTCAAACAAGTCCTTCACAGTATCTCCCATAAAATGATTTTCTCCCTTCTTTCTCTCACCCCCCTTTTCCCTGCTAACAGTCTCCCTCCAACAAACGCTCTGCTGGCAAGGCATATTCTCTGCTCCTTAATGCCAAATTAAACCCCAACTCTTTTATTTTAAATGAGAAAAGGCAAAAGAGAGTGCTGACAATCTTGATTAGGTCAAAGAGAAGGAGGGGAGAGAAGAGGAGCAAAAATTAAACGGTATTAAAAAATATGGAACATTACATTAATGCCGTCCGGCACAATTGGTGCTAATTGGCAGATAATCCAGGAGCTCTGGGCTGCCTAATACTGGGCTGAGTATAGGAACAAGCCGGGCCTCTTGTCCTCTCCCACCACAGAGTCCTACAAGCCATGGGATGGGGTCAGAGCGCGGTGGAGGGGGAGGGATTAGCACTGGCATTGTTGGCTCTTTCCAATGGAACATGACCTTGACAAGAGTTTGGTTCACCCCACCCCCCCCCCCCCACCCCCTTCTTCCCAATATTCCAGCAACATGAACTTTAATAGGAGCATAATGGGCAGTTTTAGAGTGCCAAGAGAAACACATGAAACACAGAAACACCTCAAATGAAACCTGACATTCCAACACCTTTGAATTTGAACCCACTTGGGAAAGACCTCGCGAAATAGAGTTCGCACTATATTTACGCGACCCCACACTGCAAATAGCTTCTCAAATTAGGATTATGTATGGATTTGAGCAGGGTAAGAGGGAAGACGTAATTTATGCACGAACACAAGCTTATAAAAAAAAGATTTTGTCAAAATGGAATGAATACAGTTTATCCTGGATGCTGCAAGTATTAGAGCAACAATTTTAATAACACTTTGTACTCAGAAACAGCTGTTCCATCTATAACAATAAAGTTAAAGTGTGCCAAAACAAGAGTGGTGATACAACGTGCTGTGGGAAAGCCAGTAAATGTTATGTGTTTTTAAAATGGTTCTGATAATCTTTATCCTAATCCCTTAATTGGGAGTCAATGTGGTCTCCAGTGAACATACAAAGCCGCCGGCTGGAAGGAACTCGGGACAGAAAGAAGCCCTTAAAGGGGGACCATCTACACCTGGGCGCTGAGCGTGCTTTTCACTACTCTGAGGAGGCTTTCAAGCAAGTCCTTGGCTGTGAAAGTTCCCATGTTAAAAGCACTACCTATTAAGGTACATCCGAAAGAGATGTATTTCCGCACAGTGTTTGAAGATTTCCAATTTGCATGAAAAAAGGGCCTCAGCAAAACTGTAACTTGTGAACTGATCAAAAGCCAGAGGCCGTTCTCAAGTTGAATGGCTTTCCCCCTTTGACACGAAAGAGGCTCTCTTGAGGCGCCTTCGCGGCGGTGGCCTTGGAGGTTAGGAAAATGTAGCCTCTCAGACCATACGGGTCTATTCTCTGGAGTCTGGACAACACTTGAGTCTGCAGCAATAGAAGAGAGCCAGTTTGCCGCGGTGGATCAGTACTTCAATGGGCCCCACTAACATTCCATAAGAGGGCTTTTACTATTCCTATGGACAGCCTTTCATGTTGAGAGGAGTGTGTGTGTGTCTGCATGTGTTTACATATGCATATCTATGCATGCTTATGGCTGTGTTGTTTTTGACATCCTAATATTATTTCAAAATTATAATAAATTACACTGCAAATACGTAGTTTAAAATTTAATCAACACTAAACACATTGTTCCCCATTTGAAAACTAGAATTTTATGATTGTTTGTGTTGGAAAAGTCATAGCTAAACCTCTTGTTAAGAGTTTTGAAACACAAGAAAGTATAGCCATGCAAAGGAAAATAAATGTCTTAATAGGGGTCTTGCAGGTCACACACACACACATCTTCAGCTGAATGTATATTGGCCCAATCTTCTCTTGCAAACATCTTCAAAGTGGAAAGTAGAGCGATAAGAAGCTGGGGCATTTGTTATTCTTTCCAGGTCTATTGAATGTGTTTTGACTAGATGCTTTGCTTGGGAGAGGAGCTGCAGAGCTGCTGAGCTCTGAGGCAGCTGGGAGATGGCTTCACACCAGCAAATAAAAAAAGGTGTCCACTGAGCAGCCGACATACCACCCCAGACTGATGGGTAAGTGAAGCTCTGCGATTGTCAGGCCAACACGGAGACCCTCTCCACTCCCCTGCAACTCTCTCCCGCTCTGTGACTCAGCTGGTTTCACTTAGAGAACATGGAGAGAGGGGGTCACGGGGTCATACCATGACCTCATCAAATTAGCCCCAACCGAGTGAGGTGTTTAGCACGAGTTAAAACAAGTAATCTGAAGGACATTAAATGCAAATGCGACGACCATATGCCCACTTCAAACACGGACAGCTCCCATCCAGCCGCGGCCCCCCCACCCCCTCTATTGCCCTCTCACATACACACAGCGGAACCATTCACATGTCTCACAGAGTGGGGGGCTGTTAAGATGACAATGGGTTTCTGTCGTGACAACCAGGTGCAAAACATTTCAACTGCTGGCCAAGTCCTGAGCTGTTTGATATCTGTTAAAAGAACACTTGCAACGAAAAGTCTGCAACTGAATTACTCTTTGCCTTTGAGAATAGATATCTGTTACACGTATGTATTATGTACCTCGATATCACTTTTCATCCTGACCTTAAACTTGGAATATGGAAATAAAGGGGGAGATGCTCACAAAGGTTATCCAGCAGTTCAGGGAGGAGAGAAGAAAAAAAAAAGAGAGAAAACGCCAGGGTAATACCTCTGCTGTGCTTCATAAACGCTGTGCCATGTGCCCCTGTTAGTGGGAGCGAGGGCCTGGTCAGGCTGTGAAGATTATGGGTGAAGACTGATTTTGCCCCCTCAGGCGGTGGCCGGGCTGAGAACATGTGGCAGCTCATATGTGCTAATAAGCACCTGTGGAGAAGGGGGAGAGGGAGTAGAAAACCCCCGCTGGGCTCTACAGCCGTGCCACCTGCACAGACCTCCACTGTGCCTCTGACTCACTAAGGGCTGGGAAACCTGACAAACATAACTACCACTCAGACACAAAGCTGGAAAACTGGAAAAGTTAGCAAATAATCTCCACTCACAATAAATTAAAGCAGTAATCTGCTTTATGTGTAATATCTCTTTGGTGCTTGCATGTAGTTGCTGTGAGTTTTTGTGGCAGAGATTATTTGTCGAGCAAATGGTGAGTATTGTGCGGGCACTGCTGTACTTTCTTTTACTTTTGACATTCTATGGGTGGTGTTGTTTTCTTTTTGGCTGTCGCTGTTCATGCTAACAAGTTCTTGTTTTGTTTTAATGCAAGCAAACATGTTGCAGCTGCAGGAAATGTGAAATGCATCACTTCCTGCACAACATTCTCCAGAAAAACCACTGTCAGACTGGCAAAACTCAAGTGGATTTAAATGAGTCTGTCACTAATTGATTTAAATATTTACAGCATTTTTGGCTCAAAAAACACCTTCTAATGACAGCTGCACTGATATGACTGTGGCGTGTACTCTGGGCCGACTGAATTTACAAAACTCTCAATGATGCAAAATAACACTTCTGAAATGTGTCATGAGTAGCACATTCAGGGCCGGGGAGACTTGTATAAAAGTCCCACTTGTTCCAAGCCGATAGTGTGTGTGTGCAGCGCAGATTTTCAGCCTTCATCTCATTCAAAACGGCACACAGCTGCTGACGAGGAATGTGAGAGCAAAAAGAAGACATTGTGGGAGAGCGCTCTCCTGTCAATCAAAAGAAGTCTTATTAAATTTCTTTAAGCTGTGAAAGCATTTTGGAGAAAAGAAACAATGATCTTCATGTGTTCTTCATGACCACCAATTTTCCTCGACAAAGTTTCCAATCAGACAAACTTTTCTTCAAATTAACATGGAGTAGAGTATTAGATTTATTTTTTTCCACTAAAAAAAAAAAAAAAAGCGTAGTACATCACCACCTGAACTCCTAAATCTGCATGAATAGATTCTTTCTTTTTCCAACCTCGAAAACTGATAAATAGACATAACTGCGCGGGAAAGCTTTGTACAAGTCGAAGTTCATACCTAACAACGAGTACAAATGAGTTCTTCACATGCTCTCATGTCAGCAATGTGTCTCAGCAGCATATGTTTATATGTGCGAGAAACAGGCAAATACCTAAACGTCGACTTAAAGAATCAGCCGCTGGTGTCTCCAGTTTATGAATCTTGCTTGCTTGTTCTCCCAGCTGAGAACTCTGTAAACCACATTAAAACCTGTCACTATTTAGAAAATATGCAACGCTGTAATCTTTAGAAATCTGCTTTGAGCCATGAGTGATGTATTTATGCATTTTTCAGTGACCAAATGCAGAGAGCTCATCAGGCTCCACTGATTTATGAGATTTCATATTTTTTCGCATCTGGATTCCATATATTAAAAAAATATTTAAGACACCACTTTACTGCACTCTGCATACTTTATTGACAATTGGACTGCATCACCACAAATTTCCTCCTCTTTACGATTCAGGAGGTAGTAAGTAAGAAGGGCTGTTCACTGAGCCCATGTGGAGATGGCGTGTCCAGGCTCTTCTGAGGAGGCAACTATCACCAACGTAAAGTAATAACTCGACTGTAATTCAGCCCAAACACGCTGGAAATAACTCTCAGCTCTTCAGGCAATTTCACGATCTATATGAGCAAATGAAAAATATTTATATTCATTATTAGAAAGACACTTTAGACTTTTATCCAGAAACTGTAACCTCCTCTCTCAAAACGATACTTCAAATAAACTTTGCCAATTCTTGTTATTCTTAAAGTTAGTTAAAACATTATTAATAAAATTTTCAATTTGAATTTTAATTGAACAACAGAGCAAAGCTGATGTTAATTTCTCCTCCAGTTAAGGATGTTTGAGGAAATTAGCCTGTGTCAGCACAAGAGTTATCAACTGTGCACATTATAAGATATAGTGCACATTTGAGTGGATGCTCCTCAGCTCTTAACTTCCACAGTTTGAGTCAGAAACATTACAAATATACACACGTCATTAATGGAATGAATTCACATCATCAGCAAATTACATAGTTTAATTCTGGGTTTTGTCTTAGTTATTAATGCAAGTTCTTCAGTGTGATTTTTTTTTTTTTTTAACAGAGCCATAAACGTAATTTATCAAATACTTTATAGTCACTCGACCCTCTTTCTTTCCTCATAGTGTTGCTGACTTTGTCAAAACTTAAATTATTCTTGCCACTTGATGTAAAACTGCAGTGAAGCTTCTGTATTTTGCACCTGAGAGATACCGATGAAATTAACTGTATGAACAAATTTTTTACCATTTTTACGACTAGAAAACATTGTGATAATAATTTGTTGTAAGTTTCGTAACACAGCTTGTACTAACACTTTAAACAGAGCACTCATCAAACTGTTTTGCAGTCATTAACTTTTATAAAGTGCAAGAAACTTTTTCATCCTTTTAGATGGTGTGTTGTATTTATTTATAAATAATAAATAGCACAGAGCAGGTATAATAAATAAATATGAAGGCAAGTGGTGTAGTTAACTGAAATTTTATGTGTGCTGTTAAAGAGTGTGCGGTAGCTAAGAATAAAGCAGTCTTAAAACAGTCCTTGATATTTGCATCATTATATTTTCCTACAGTGTCAGAGCCACAGGTGAGAGCTTGTGGATTTTTTTTCTCTCTCAAATTATAAAGTATTAAACACTGATCTCACTCTAATTGAGAAGTTTACATTCTAAGCAACTCACTAACAAGTACCCTTTGCTTCCAAAATAATCCCCCCTGAGCCACCATTTAATAACATTTCTCCAAGTCTTTCATTAAGCAAACAAAGGCCAGACTTCCCTAGTTTACATGATGGTGATATATTTCTGTGAGAACCACTGAGTTTAAACTGTGGACTGTATTTGCAGTTGGCTCTAAAAGATAATAAGCCCCACACATCTCAAATCCCTTCCCTGGGTCTCTGTGGGCTTTTGCCCCTTCAAGGAGCAGAAGTCTTTGATAGTGACTACATGTTTTAGACTAGTGCCCCACCCCCCAAACTTCTAATAAATAGCTTCAAACGTAAGGGATGCTGATCAGCGCTTTGAGCAAAGGAAGCATTGCAAGAACATGAGATCAACCCCTGGATTATTCTGCCCTACACTGAAAAGCAGCCCTCTCCAGCTCTTGGCCCGGGTATAATGCCCATTGGTTGCCTCAAGGAACACTATTCGGATTAAGTGGTGCCCCTTTCACATAAGCAACAAGTGACAAAGGAGGAGATTGGGCAACTAACCTGCTGTTTAGATAAATAAAGGTACTCTATCAGCTCTAATAAATGCTAACCCCCTCTCCTCTTGCCCCATTGTCCACTGACAAGTGCTGCTTGGCCTCCTTCTAATTGCTGACAGATTTGATTTTTCAGCGACAGCAGGAGCTCTGTTTGTGGCCTTTACAGGGAGTAATTACTCTCTCCCTCTCTCGCTGCCACCTATTTTGTCCTCTCCTTTCCCTAAATCCTCCTCTTCCTTTGCCTCTTTCTGAAGCTAAATTTCCCGCTCCCTCAAATCCCTTTAATTGTTTCCTTCCAAGTGAATAAATTTCAGTTATATTTAAAGACATTTTCAGCAACTGATTCTAATTATCCAGCACTAACATGCCCATCCTGGATCAATTTATCTTTATTGACAGAAGTGAGCCTTAGAATATAAACTTCATGGAGGAGTACATTGACTTGAAAATAACTTAATTGCAGTTAGAAATAATTCCATAGGTTGAATGTCATTTGCAGGTATTTATGAGCAGTACAAAGGTTTGACACTTTTAAATATGAGTTTCTTCGAGGTCCCACAGTGGTCATATTATCTTTGGCCCAAACTCTCAGTGCATCAGTTAAAAACGGCAAAATTATTATGCATGAACTATGCTGTCAAAGAAAAACACTGGAACTTACAAATACACAGTGTTAGACAAGGCGGATAAATGCTGCTGCAAGGCATTCAAAACAATATCACTGAGCAACCTGGCAGAGAGTTTGCAATGATGATTTAGTTTCTTTAAAGTACTGCTCATCCACTCTATTCAGACTTAAGTCTTGATTTTAGACAAAAATTATCACTATTATCTGGAAGTGGAGCTCCTGAAATTTAGCATTTATAAACAAAATGTATAAAACTTTACTTCAAAAGCGTAAAGATTGTAAAAGAAGCTGCTGAAAAGGACTTGAACAACCATGTTTGACAAGTAGGAACAATTTTGATGTAGTTAGAAAATGATACCTTGAGCTTTGGCCAAAACAACACTTTGTCTAGCAGAAGGAACTGTTACTGTACATGCTGGTCTCTTAACAAGCATTGCCTTCCCTCCTCTCCTCTGGACTCCAGTCTGCATGTAAGAAGCGCTGCTACCCCATGGGAGAGCTAGAGGGCTCACTCCAAAAGCAGCAGAGCTCAGGAGAGCCTCCACAATCACCCTTGCAACATTAAAAAGCTAATTATCCCAGGAACAAAAGTGCACTTTATTTTCACTTAACACAATTAGTCATAAACTGCGTTTCTGAGTTCTAAATCTACACAGGCTCCCATTCTCTGCCAATTATTCATAGTTTCATGTTCATATCACATTCAGAGTTTCAAAGCAAACATATTTTCAGTGCTGGTGTCTGTGTTAATCATCCCACCCACACATTTCATGGATTAGTCATTCACATTGCATGAAATATGAACCAGAGTGCAGCTCTGCCAACTATATACGTACGTATTATCCAGAATATTTCTACTGGGGAGTTTGAAAGGGTTAGGTAGAAACTATATATACACTGAGAGAGAGAGAGAGAGAGAGAGGGAGGGAGAGAGAGAGAGAGGGAGAGAGAGAATCAATGATTCCTAATCCACTCAACAAGCGGCTGAGATAATTATGCATTTCATAAATGATTAGCAAAATACAGGAATATTTAATCCCTCTTTGCATTGATGTTCTTTAAACAGCTCTTAGGTACACCAGGGCACATGATGAGCATCAAATTGGCCTTTCTACTGGAAAATAGCGTATTTGTGGCAAAAGCCATGTTTGAATGTGACTTTTTTTTTTTGCAGGCATTAGAATAAGGTTTTTAACATATTCATAATTGAAAATGGATAACTATTTACAAACAGATGGAAAGGCTTAGAGGGCACAGCGTTGTTATCAGAATCAATTCAAATTTAAGGGATTAACCGTCAGGTGTGCCATCGCCATATGCGGACTGAGGATTTTGTTTCACTCATTATCAATGGTCCCAGCGGAGCCAAGGTGGCTCTGGCACTGCTGAGCATATTGATTAACTATTTTAACAGGTATCGTGTGTGTCTGTGTGAGAGTGTAAGAAAAGCAGCAATGGCATGAGAGACATTGGTGTCCTTCCTTTCTTACTGTGGTTGTGTGGGAGCAGTGAGGCAGCCAATGTGAATCACACACCTCGGCTGACTTGAATAGAAATGTCTTGCACACCTTAATGCTTAAAAACTCTTACACATACTAAAACCAGTCATGGTAATATCAAGAAATCACAGTACAGTACAGACACAAAAGGTCATGAGCCTCAAATTGCCAATCAGACATGTCAGCTCTGCTTAATGTCATCTGGGTAACCTTTTGTTACCAAAAAATTAGACAATACTTCAGCATCTCTCCATCATAGGCCTTGACCTTTGTTGTCACAGTGACAATATAAAAATGATTTCCCAATTATCAATATGCCATCACCTCACAGAAGTATGAGGACCTATGTCAATTAAAATACACTTTCCTACAGAGGGTTGATAAAATAAATGAACAGAAACAAACAGCAGATGAATGCGCAGGTGAACATGCTAAAGCGGCTACGATAGCAACATCTGGAAGACATGTTAACCCATGTGAGGATGTAGTGTGTGTAGATTAGAACGTGTCAGTGATGTGTCCTGGAAAAGAAGAAGAGCAAGAGGGATGATGACCGAGCAGGAGTGTGTCTGACCCGAGCGAGGAATGACTCCAGGGAACAATGACCAGATACTTTCATGAGGCACTGGTGAGTCCAAATAACACACACCGTCTACTGGTATCACTGTTCTGCTGCAAGAAAGGTAAGACACAAACCCCCAAAACAGGCATTAAAACTGGTATTTTCATCTTTTGGGTCTTAAATATAGGTTTTATCTGTTTTTTTCCTCTATGAATTGTAGGGTGAGGATTGTTCACTTACACAATGTGTTTTATACTCTCGATCACCAATGCTATGGGGCACTGACATCCATGATGGCAGATCATGACAGCTATTATCTGACCTGACAAGTCATCCATAGTGTAATCTGTGAAATGTGCCATTCCAGTTGTAGATGCTCACACTTTCTTGGCCTTTAGCTGAGTGAATACAAAGGTCATCTATTGACGGAGCAATGTTATCTTTTCAGTCATGACCTTCTTGACATTACACCACCAAGGAAACATTTAGGGCAATATTGCAGCTTTTTGCCACCATTTGTTTAAACTGTTACGATGTAATTATGCACCTGCACTTTCTCTGTGTAAGTCTCACTGAGTGCTGTACACATAAGCACAATACCTAAGAAAAGTTTTAGGGAGATTGGCTCTGGGTAAAAGCAAAGACACCAAAATAATCTATCCATTATTCACACGACTCAGGTAGATTCTTCAGGCAGGTACACCGTGACCCGTTTACATGGACTGTGCTTAGTGCCAGTAGTATGATCCAAACCAATAACACTGATGATTGATGACTGATGCCAGTGGATTTTAATTTATTACCTACAGAAACATTTATTAAAATAAATACTTTCCACTAAATATAGATGATATAGCTTGGTTTGTTTTAGAGCACTTATAGCACAGCAAGTACACATTTACAGTGACTTCTAGCTGCACTGTCTCAGTCTGTGCACAATCTTATTTAAGTATTTAATTAATCAGACATCAAACATGTTTGCTGCTCTTTAAAAGCAGTGCATTCATTTTGTATGGGATTCTGTGCAAATTTTGCTAATTTGATTAACTTTTAAGCTGGACTGTTATTAATGCACATGTCTTTATCTTATCCACATCTGTAAAGGTGGTAGGTGGCTTTACGTTGCAGCTTTTAATACAAACGCATAGCAGGACTCGTTCCTACAAATTTAATCCAATATTCAACTAATTTCTCACATGACATTTTTTGGATGAGCCCCCTAAATAGATTTTCACATGCTTTTTAATGTGTCACACTGTAACTGGTTGCCAATACATGGCCTATTTGACATTAACTACTATATCTGTTTCATTTGTAGTTTGTCTGAGTAATTTCACAAAATTCGGTGAGCTCGGAAAATCTGCTACAATTTATCCTTGTAAAGAAAATCAGCATGCTTGTCGACCACTTTGAAATTTCTGACTTTGCTACATTGTGTTGAATGTGTTTCTGTGTGTAGAAGAAAATGTTAATTTGATACTTAATATAGGCAAATTGCTACAAAACTGTGCAGACTGAGTAGCTGTGTGGGATGCTGATCCTTGTAGAAACTGGTAATAAGCTGATTCCATTCTGCTCCTAGCTTTGAAGACTGGTAAACGTAATGATACATCCCACTCTTTTTTTTCTGTAGGGCTAAGGTAATACTACTTCATATTTTTGTGTTTTTAATTCGCAGTCTCTCCAAATGCAGTGTTTGTTTTACATTTAAATGTTTAAATGTTTCACTTCTTGTTACAGTTTAGATATATACTGTTTATCCTATTGGTTATGCAAATACCACTACACTATACATTCCAGCTTCCTAGGAAAATGGTAATCTGGAGAGACTCATTTAGACCGTGTTTTACATTCATTACTTTAAATTACTTTCAATAATTCCAGTTGCATTTTGAATTCGGGCATTAAAAATTCCATCTTCAGCAGCAGGGTTTTTACAAAATAATGTAGTCCATATGTTAGAGTTTCAATTGATAAAATAGCATTGACAGTGATTTCAAATAAGCAACATACTTTCTCCAGTTTTACATCCAACGGGCTGCACTGCTGTAGAAGTAGACTGAAGAAATTTACACAAGCCAAGAGAGCACAACATAATGCATGCACCATGTGCTCCAAAACCACCAATTTCTTTTGGACATTTGCAAGCCCTTTACATGGATTATACAAAGATATAAGGAGCTTGAAATGGCCTAACCTCTGTTCTGCCGTTCCCAATTCATTCAGGGCTGACAGTTTTCCTTTTCTCTGCGAACATGCTCTTGTCATTAGCATGCCTCTGAACTTTGTCTCACAACGTCTCTTCTGAACAGTCCTGATGAATTATTTCATCCTGTACAGGGCTGACTGCGGGGCATACACATGTGGGTGCTTCCTCTGGCTTGGGTAGAGTCTTTTCATACTGATACAGAATGAACACCTGTTCCCCTGCCCCACTAAACCTGACCCCAGAGTGTGCTGCTGACATTAAACTGTGCATGTAAGAATGTACTAATTTAAAGGCCTGCAGGGACACAGGCTCCTATCTGTATATCTCTGTCTCATAAACTTCTTTGAACAATTAGTGCTTGGCTTCTACTGTTTTCTCCACTGCACATTTACAAATGATCAGAATTATTAAGGTAACTCATTAAACACTGCACCATCACCAAATAAATATAACATTATTACCACAAAGTTCAACACACGTAACATTTACAGATTTGTAGGAAATATTGGTGCAAAACAATTTTGTATTTAAAAAAATAACTACACACCTACAGAGCCTTGTGTGCAGCAGAAGAGCAGATGTGAAGGAGCACAGGTTCCATTCAGAGCTCCTTCACCCTCTCCCTAAGGGTGATTATCTTAGCTGTTTGTGTCTGTGATCTTGTTTTTTCAGTCACTAAAAGAGGGCTGGCGTGTAGATTTGACCAGTTCATGTCTTCACCGTGACAGTCCAGGATCTCAAGCTCCACTGGAACTATTTATACTATTTATATTTTTCAGGCTAAAATAATAACAATTATAGAAATATATAACCATAAAAAAGTATATACTTCTTATATTATATAATTTATGTATATATATATATATATATATATA
>JBBMJY010000003.1:17971291-18025109 GCA_037833715.1 Toxotes lorentzi
TTTCCCTTCCCTCTCTCTCTTTCCTGTTTTGTCCCCACCGCACAGCTCTCGGAGGCGCTATATATATATATGTATGTATATATATATATATATATATATATATATATATATATATATATATAATTACAATATTACAATTTTGACTTTATCTTACAAGCTACTATGTGAACGTTCAGATTGGCATGCAGGAAAGGGGGAACTGAAGGTAGGAGTCACGCAATTGCACATTTAGAGGGTATAAATAATATAACAAGCTGTCCCGAATTACTGCTCCCAATGAAATGTTTCTTTTGTGGTGTGGAATTAGTTGGAAGAGTCAGCGGGCCAGCTTGGAAAGTAACATGAGTAAACACTTAGGCACAAAACCAAGTGGGGATCTTTACATGTTCTTTTAACACTGTAAAACTGTCAAAAGTGTTCATGAACATTAAATAAGTGATTGTTCTGGCCCTAAAAAAGCCCGATCAGATCACCCAAGGTCTGTCACAAATGATCCCATATTCTTCCCATAGTTATTTTTTTATCGCAACTCCATCATATGTTGATGTAATGCTTTTGGTGTCTCGTCAGGGAGTACAGGTGGACCTCACAGGCGTTCCCAGAGTGAGGTGCCAGGCTATCAGGACGGTGAGGCTCACAGTGACCCTTTCACTGATATCAGTGACACCCTGCCACAGAAGTATGCCACGCTCCCACGCAACCGCAACCCATTTGAGGGGGAGCACGGGCAGCTGTGGGACCGCACAGAGCGGAAGGAGAAAAAGGAGAAGGTCAGTCTATTGGAACGCGTGACAGGAAAGAAGGAAGGCCGCAAGACCAGCAACGGGGGGCGATCGGGCAGCTCTGGAGACCTGCGTTCCCCCAACCCGTTTAGCGGAGACTCACAAGCAGACACTAACCCATTCAGCTCTAACTACAAAGCCAGGTAGTTCCCCTTTTTTCTGGTTTCTTTATAAATATCCAAGTGATCACTCATGTGATCCATAAATCACCAAAGATACCAAATACATAAACAACATTTAAAAATATATTTTTTTAACAACATCCCACTGTTACTCTTAGTAAATATAAATGACAAAACAAATAATATTACAGCCTCCTTTTGAGAATATAATTTAGCAAATACAGTCCTGACCCATCAATGGGTTAGAAAGTTCAATATTCATTTGTCAACACAAATGAACAGATTATTCTGAACTTTTGCTCTTTCAGCATAATTTTTCAAAATGCAACATATTCAAATCTCTTCAGCCTCTTATCTAAATTTCCAGTTGTTCTCAAATACATCTGCTCTTTGAGAACAAATATAATCCAGAGACACTACAAAAATGACTTAAGGTGCAGTTCCTCATTTATCGCTCTTGTTTTGAGTCCAGAGTACTTCCCCTGAACGAGCAACGTCTGTAAATGTCCCTCTCTGTGGTTAATGTAAATGTACAGTAAATGCTTGTGTATTTAAAGTTGCTTTTCCTTTTTCTACATCTTACATTCATGCTGCCAATGTAAGTTTTGGTTTCGATGGTGTATTTTTAACAATCAACAGCTGATTTCAAACATGTTCCACTGAAATATCACTGCCTTAAATATCCATGCCTTAAATTTAGCCACTATCCACATGGCTGTAGCAGCAGTTCTTATACATTTGTTGCATATCACTTCTGTATGTTCCTCATACAGTAGTGATATGCTCCATAAATATCTCACAATCCCAAAATGTGAGCTTGCTACCCCATGGGACAACCACTGTACTACAGGATATTGGTTACTGCATTCTCGTGAAGTTTCAAATACCTCGTTGATTAAAATCTACTATCTTGATACACCTCCCTCCTCTCTTTTTCTGTTGTCAAGTATTGTTGTTCAAGCATTTCCACAGAGCCGGTTACATCTATTTCCTGTGTTACATAAAGAGTTGGTGAGCACTGTGGCTAAGTTCTGGTTTATCAGAGTGGAAGGTGTCATTAGTGGCTCTTTAGAGAGCCTGGGCTTGATAACAGAGCCCTCTGAGCTATAGTAATGAGATCCTCTGCAGAGATAGACCACCCAATTAACCACTTATCTCTGTAGGCACTAGTCCATCATCTTTACTGCTGCCTTTGTCATGCAGTAGCTCGGTGGTCATTTATAATGTGGTGCACGAACATGAAAAGGTGCAGCAAAAAAAATGCCATAATACATATTTTCTTTCATGATAAACTATCAGTCACCATATTCTCCAATTTGCATCACAGCCTCTGTGTCAGTAGAATGTTGATAATTATACACAAGATATACACTGCAGTGCTTCAATTGAATGCTCACTTTCTGCTTTATTGCTTTGTAGTGATAAGAAGTCGACAGGAAAGGAAGACATCACCTTTGGCCAGAAGAAGAAGACGGACATCTATGGCAAGAAAAATGTAGGAGAAAAATGAAAAATGTGGGAGGCAGCACAATCCTCTCGTGCTAAAGGAAATAGTTTGTCATGTGATATTGTTGCACATTGTCAGTTTTATCTGACAATGACTGAGATGAAAAAAAAAGAGGAGAAATGACCTCAGCAGTTGCAACTGTGTCACTGCTTCCTGTTTGGTGTTGTGCAGATTTTTAATTGAGAACTTTAAGTTTAATTTGATATAGCAGCTGGTGACACTGATCTCTGAGGCCTCTGAAAATTCAGATGTGCCATTCAACTAATTAGCAGCTGCACACGTCGGTCATCCTGTCTGATCCGATCATAATTTGAAGTGGTGTGAAATTTCAGTCTATAAGGTCAGCCATAGTGGTGTGTTGCACTGATTCTGTAATTGGAGGGGTTTTTTTTTTGGTTGAAAGAAGGCAAAGAAACGTGATTTGTTTTTCTTTTTTAATGATTATTACATAATTTGTACATGACCTTTTAGCCTTTGTAGTTTGTATTTTCTGTAAATTCTTCTTGCAATTCCAATATGAAAAAACAACAACTAAATTTTGCAAACTATTACACAGCAAAATTGGTATTTACAAGGGAGAAGTGGGAGCAGCAGCTTAAGTGATGCCTAAATGAGAAAGAGAATGCTGATAATGGCTTTCCTCACCTTTCTTTGTGGGTGTTGAGGGCTGTCGGTATCCACACGTGCCCCCTGTGCATGCCGCAGTGCCTTGCAGAAATGGCAGCTCCCATTTCCTCCGCTTCAGGGCCCTAATTAACCACATGCAGGGGGGAGGGAGGGCAGTGAGAGATTTCAAAGGACTGAGCTTTTAGATTCTCAAAGCTGAGCTCATTAGAAACTGTAATGACACAACTGGAGAATGCCAAGTGTGAGCCTTATCTTCTCCTCACTACTGATCGCAGAAAAATGGTCATCATTACTTTGCCAGTTCATGGTCATTTCCAGGCCTTTGTCACCAGCCACTAATGCTCCTGATTATTCTGCTGTGTGTGTATATGTATGTGACAGAGAGAGAGAGAGAGCACGAGCATATGCATGCACACATGCTTGTATGTGAAACCAACAGTCACTTCCATATGGCTGTCAGCTCTCTTTTTGCCTCTCAGATGGCTTAAGTGCAGTATCTTTCAGTGTGATGCCTTTTTTGTGTTTGTGTGTGAGGAATAGGTTACTGAGCTCTGTTCTTGAAACCCTCCTTACATTGGACATTTAATCTCTGTGGCAAATATTTCATTTTGGTTTGTTTCGCCCCACAGTAGCCTCTGTGCTGTTAGAAGCGATAAGATACCTGGTAAGCAGTCCCGCTCCAGGTCTCTCTGCATTGTCTTTAGCCAGCAGTAGAAGCCTGAATGGTGCATGGGAGTGGAAGCTGATAAGTGTGGTATTTTAAACAGGGTGAAGGCTTTGCTGCTCTATCCGTTCGGGGGAGGATGCCCAGCACTGAAGCGATAAAGTGGTCCCTCATTAAAAACGATTACAGCTCCTCTCGTACCCGCGCAATATGATCTGCACATACCGTACCACACTGCTCTGTCCAAATAGATTGTCCTCAAAGAGCAATCTGGGCTTGGGTTGCATCCTTATTTTGGTATTTATTAGCCTGACCTTTAATTGCAGAAATATGCAGGCTGGCATTTCCCCCTCAAAACAAAGATTCCTTTTTTTGAGGGGGGGGGCCTTATTTGTGAAGTACTGGCAGCCTCGCTAGAGTTTTTGCCTCAACTCTCTCTAGTTAGAGAGGTTGTACTTTTACATACTTGAAACTAAAGAAAAGGAGAACGAATTTCTATGTTAGCTGATTGCTGTAGTGCCAAAGTCAAGTCCCATTAGTGCAGATAAACTGCTTGTGATTTGTTACAAACGCTGTTAGACGACATTAGATCATAACATCTGCCATAGACTTCAGTGACGCTCCAGCGCTAAATCCCTGGAGAACAGTCTCATCTTAACAACTCTCTTTTAGCTTTTATTAGCAACAGAGAACAAGAGATAAACACATGACAGTTTGTCACATTAGGTTTACACTTCTAATTAGTTTATTTTCTCTGTCGCATTGCGAGCGAACTTAAAGGGTAGCTTTACTCCTGCCTCTGTTATCGGATTCTGACATTTCACAGAAGATGAACCTTCAACAATTTGAGTCTACTTTTCCAAAATATATCTATGCACAGTACGGTGATTATGGTGCTTGTAACCTTCTCTGCTGGGGTTAAATTGGGAATTTACTTGTGTTTTTGTTTGTTTCTTTATTTATTTTTTTCAGGAGGTGACACAGGAAAGCGTGGCCGCCTATAGCAACTTATCCTTTGAGGAAGTTGTGCAGGAACTCGTCAAGCAGAAAGAGGTAGTGAAAAAGAAAGACGCCCACATCAGGGAGCTGGAAGACTACATCGATAACCTGCTTGTACGTGTCATGGAGGAGACGCCGAGCATTCTCCGGACTCCCTATGAGCCAAAAAAGAAGGCGGGTAAACTTAGTAAAAAATAGTAAGAAGCAAAAAAAAAGAAGAAGAAAAAAAAACGGGATGAAAAATTACCAATAAAGATTTAGCAGTAGCTCATGTATCATATGCTAAAATGAGTGGGAACGAATGGGATTGATCAAAGCCAAATTTATGTCTTTACTTTAGAACAATTTTATTCGATGGATGTAGCTTTTATAGGGTTTTTTTTAATGTTTGGGTTATTTTAGTTCATGCAGGTTTTTTGCCCTTTTTGTTTCACATTCCTATAAATCCGTTTTAAAGTGACTTTACGAATACTTGTTGCGGTCCATTTTTAGGTACTGAAACAGGATATGTGAAAATTCATTAGTTGATTCAAGTCCAATTAAATCCACATTTTTGACAAAGGTTAGGTTTAGCTACATTGAATGCACTTGTGAACCCACAGAGGTCTGTTGCACACACAGCTGCCATCATCTGCCCAGAAGCGCAAAAGCAGCCAAATTCATGTTTACCAGATGCTGTGGCACAGTTGTGTGCTGTTTGCTGAAAGATGGTCGAGCTGTTGATAAGATGAATCTGTAGGTGCTGTGTTTACACTCATGTACAAGTCTTAAACTTGCCACCTAAACTGCGATACACATTTAACAGAGGCAGCATCAGCTTTGTTCTGAGCCTCTTCTATGCTGCAGATGTGGATGAACTCTGCTCTCCTACCCAATAGCCTGAGTGATTAATGGGTGTTCTTAGAAAGACTGGAAGAGAATTATGGTAAGAAGTTGCTGGACAGTATCTGGGAGTCTGGTTTCTCTCTAGCGTACTGAGTCATGCATTTATATATATATATATATATATATATACACCCCCCCCCAAAAAAAAACACACACACACATTCCTTTAATCAGTTACTGACTTCTCATTCTGTATTTTATTTGTGACTACTATCATGTAACTTTCTCGGGCCGAGGGTCTCCTATTCGCTCGTTGGAGGGACTAATTTTACTAACTTTAAGTGCAATAATCATGACTTTAAGTATGTCGCGTTCTATTCTGCTGGTACTGTTCTTGTTTACATCTTAATCACATCTTTGAGTTGAACTTATCTCTTACTGTTGATTTGATTCATTAGAAAAGCTTGGAGTTCTTTGTTACAGACTACATGGATTGATCTGCCTTCATTTTCCTCCAAGTAGAGTTTTTGCTGAAGATTGTACTTATGGTACCGAGCTGCACATGTGGATGTTTGCTGAACAATCTTTATTTATAAATATGTCATAGCACATTCATTTATCAGGCATTATTTTAATGTTTTTATAAGGTACTTTATGGTAAGAACGCTACAGTATCACAATTCCACATCCCTCACCACCTGTTCTACTGTAAAAACACTGTATAGTTGGTAAAGATCTAAAAAAAAAAAAAAAAAAAAAAAAACTTTGCTCACTTGATTAACTTAGTATTCACGTATTTAGGACTCACTGACACAGTTTTTATTTGTAATTCATACTGGCATTAATATGCTTACTTTTAATGAAAATCATCATGTACTGTGCCTCAGTATATTTCAGCTATCTCTTTTTTTTTTTTGTATTATCAAAACAGTCCAAATTCTAACATTCGTATAAGAGAATCAGTCAATGGGCATCATTCAGCCTGTGTCAGAAGTTAACTGTCCTCATTTCACAGTTTTATGTCATCTCACACGTCGCCTCAAGTTATGATGCTAATGTCATAACAACATATGTTGTTTCCATGTCAAACACTGCTCCCGAATTCTGTTAATTTATCACTTTCTACCGAACAAATGCTACGGTGAGCTGTGGGGCAGCTGTCTGTCGCACTGCTGGTACTAAAATGACCTAAATGACTGCTTTTTAGGTTTTAGTCTCAGAAAGAGGCCATTTCCTAGACCTGTGCTTGTGGTAGATGTTCAACAATAGCATAATCACTTAGGTTTACATTTTTAATTGTTTATTCCTGTTTAAAGGAACGCAGCTTCATGTACAGTATTAAATATGCTTTGTGTTATCACAGTAACTGTGCTTCACTCAAAGTTGCACATCATTTTTAATGATATATCTAAGCTCTGTATTAGATGATGATCCATCTTGTCTTGTTGCTGGTATTTAAAACTGTTTTGTAGTTACTTTACAATCTCAAGTCTTCACAATATTTGACCTTGACACTGTATGATACCAAAATCACAGGTGAGACAAAGTGCTACACTGTATCTGAATGAGTCAAGAACACTTGTCATTTTTATATTTTTCATGAATGTCGCACCACTCAGAAACACATTTTGTCTTGTTCTAATTATTATTATTATTATTATTATTTTCTAATGGTGAAAGTAGTTATTTCATCTGAAGGTATGCCATCTCCTTTTGGACTTGAAGCCTAAATCTCTTGTTAATGAATGTATTCTGGTTGGCTTTGAAATACATCATTTTGAAATGTATAATGACAGTACACTAACAAGGCCATTGAACCTCGCTTGCCTTTAAAGTATTTGGTGTATCCAAAGAGATCATTTCATGGGTGATTTTTTTTTTTTAATGCCCCCCTCTCTTCTTTACGTTTAGTCCGACAAAACTCAGACAAGACGTTACTGTTGATACTTGAGGTTTTGATGTGACACAGATGTTGGGGAAACTCCTTTGTACTGGAAACAGATGATTTGATCTGCAGATATTTTGTAAAGCCAAAAATGTTTGAGTCAGTTTGTAAAATCACAAGTATTATGATACTAATTAAGGAGATGAAATGCTCCGTTATGGAAAAACGTCTCACTGAATGCCTTCCTACATGTGCTGAAGTGTAAACTCATGTCTACTCATGTTCCAGGCTTCATCAACTGCTTCAACTAGTCTGTATTAGTGGTTAGCCAGTTGTTCATGGACCTTGCCAAGCTGTTCATACTTACACGGTACACAGTGCATAGTCACTTTGTAACACCACTTCACCTCCCTTGACTTTTTTGCACATTTTGTTGTGCCAAAAAAATGTTTGAAAATGTGCTTCCTGGGGACTTATTCAGTCTGAGGTTCAGTCAAAGTACGAGTGAATTTAAATGAAATTTCAAAAGTGGGAATAAAAGAAAAGTGTTCACCACCCATCCTTCATCAGAGTTAAACTGACACTGGCAAAATGTGATTTAACTGCGATACTCAGGCTTTTTAATAGTTTTTCTTTTGTCACTACAGATGATTTCTCTTGCCAGCAAAGCAAAGCATGTACATCTGGCAGTGACATTTCATTTTAGGTCATATTGTGCGTCATAGAGTAATACTCATACAGACTGTGGAGCATGTGATTTACACCTATGTCTACAATGTGCCCTAAAACCCCATTGCTTTGCTTGAATGATGAAATTACGGGATAAGGTCTGAGAACATTTGATGTTGAATACATTTGGACCCTGAGGTTATTTAGTTCAAATAAAAAAATGAGGGGTGAGTGCTTCAAATTAATTAATTTTGCCTGTCACTTTTTTCTATTAGCTTGATTGCTACATTTACTTTATGCTTTAATATAATTTGGTGCTTTGGTAGATGTCAGACTAAAACACAAATCTAAATGAAAACCATTTTCAAATCATTTTTAGCACAACGGTGTAATGGGGTACATTGCAAAAATGCCTCTTTGCATAATATTTGTTATCCAATTAACACCAGTGTTTGAATATGCAAAGCACTTAAACTGCTGAGAGGCCAAATTTCCTATAAAATCTGGCCATGGCCTGTGTCATCATTTAAGTTTATACAGTGCATTCAGAAAGTATTTTGACCCTTTCACTTTTTTCACATATTGCTGTGTTGCAGCCTTGTGCTAGAATTGTTTGAATTAATTTTATCGTTCTTAAGTCTAATGCAAATTTATTAAAAATGAAAACCTGAAATATCACATTGATATTAGTATTTATAGAGTCTTTGCTATGACACGTGAAATTTACCTGAGGTGCCTCCCATTTCTCTTGATCATCTCTGAGATGTTTCTACACCTTGATTGGATCTGTGAGGAGATGTGAAAACAGTGAAGGGGTCTGAATACTCTCTGAATGCACTGTTGATGTTCTCCCCATTCCAAAAAACAGCAGTGCAAACCTATGGTGATTTTCTACCCCATGTTGACGAAGCATGCATTGAACCTTTTGATGAAGATGACATAAAGCTCGAGTCGGATCTCACAATCCTCCTCTGGCAGTCTTTTAAGTCTTCTTCTGATAATATGATGCTGCTTGCCATAGGCCACATACAGCTGCCAGACACTAAGACTTAAGCTCCAGCTAAATCCCCTGACGGTGCTTGTAATGTGGCACACAGTTTTGAAGGAAATGATGACTGCGTTTATAAAAGATCTTGCCAGTTAGTAAAGCTTCATTGAGTTTCCAGAATTGTATGGAGGCTGGTGCACAGAGGCCAACACAATTCAACATAATATAAGCCAAGTTTAGTGCCCCAACATGGTGAGGACCTAAAATGACATTTTGATAGGAACAGGTTGGTCTGCTTCTGAAGGTAGTCAGTGTGTACTGAGTCTCACAGCTCACTCAGGCACATGCTTTTTAATGTAACAAGATAATGTAGATGGGTGTGTTTGGATCATTGTCATTTCTGCATGTCAACCACGTTTTGATTACATAACACTTCATATAACTGACAAATTATATGACATTTTCCTGAAAGCACTCATCACACAACCTTAGGGTAACATATTTAACTCGGGAAAGTACCGTGTGTAAGGTGGTTAGTGGATGTTCTTTTATCGGAGAAGGTACATGAGGCTTTGTTTTGTTTCATATTTCACATAATAACCTATATGCAAGACTTTCATACCTGGATGTTTGGGGACAAGAATGTATGGCTTTTATATTACTGTAGTCCTGGAAACACATTAGGGTGTAGATGATGTATGTGTTATTACAACAGTATAATGCTGTTAATGGTAATTGTTTGTAAAGTGCCAACAAATGCAGTAATTCATAAGAATTTGGCGACGCTTTTCTTAATTCTCATTCATTTTCAGTGTGCTACAGTTTGAAACTTTACCATTTAGATATTGTCCTCACTATCATTACAATCCAATTCCAAAGTGTTTCACTGGATGTAGTTTTAAAGGTGTGTATTGCCCTTTTCAATACATTCACTGTAGATAAAAACTGCTGTTTTGTTGTTGTTCCTTCTTGTTTTTTTTTTTTTTTGAAGCAGAAAGACCAAAAGCCTGTAAAAACATTTTAACCACAAATGACATTAGAATTTTACAACCACATGTTCTTACATTTTGCAGCAGATCTGGTTAATCAAACACTGTGGTGTTAATCTGATGCAAATCTTCTGCAAAGTGGATACCTATTCAGCTGTTCCTTTCGTTTAACACCTGTCCTGTCATCCTTAAGGATAAATTAAAAGCCACTCTCAATTTACTCTGATCTCACTGGCAGTTAAACCATGATTGGTGTTTTTAATTGTGCTGATTTGTGTCAAGCCTTTGTTTTCTCCCTTCTCAGAGCAGCTCTTCCTTTTGTTCTGGAGAAATTCCCATGCCTTCCTGGCAAAAGAGAGAAGTGGCATCGTTTGACAACTGAGTAGCAAGATTGCTTGTTAAAACTCCACTCTAATTTGCCTATGTGTGCAACAAGACTGTGTGAAATCTTTTGGGACAAGAAACACTTGTGTTGTTTACCGGCTGATGCTTTTGTGGGTTCGTTTGCTTCCCTGTCATCCTGCCACATAGCAGGTTAAAACATGACCTCTCCCCTGTCATCTCAATCTAGTAGTCCCTGAAGAGGTGCACCTCAACAGTGCAGCATCTGCCACTGCACACCACAGCACCGCGTTAGATCTCCTGATGGAAGGTGCATAGCAGTGGTAACCACGGATACTAGGAAAATACAAAAAAAAAAAAAATTACTTGCAGCATAATTCTTTTAATGAAACAATCCTTGAATGCTACAGGTAGGCCTAAATGAAACAGGGACAAAACCACCTGTGCTGAATTGGATAATTAGGTTAAATTTTCCTTACATGGGGCTAAATTTAAGTGTCATTCACATTTAGATTTGCACATAAAGTGCTTATAAAGTTAATTTCAAGATCTTTTTGTGTGGTGACAGAATTGACAGCATGCATCATGATTAATTTTTTATCTTCCCGTGTTATCTTATAGTCTGTCTTGGGACACACTGAACAGCAATAAGTGTGTAATTGGACTTTATGTAGGTGTCACCTGTTGTATTCACAAGCTAACTGGCATACTCATTGTCATCCTTACACGTTCATCAACAGATTGAATTTCACAGGTCCCAGCTTTTGTACGGCATTGGCACGTGCCATCCAAGTGCCTCCTAGATTAAAGCCCATTAGCTCATTGTGCATTATATCATATTGCTGTAATTTGAGGAAATATCCAGCAAACGTGTGATGTAAGATTCTCTGGGTGCAGAAGAGCCCTGGTGTGCCAGAAAGGGCCACACACAGGTCACCTGCACTGCCCTTTAAATATGGATGGGCGTCATAGCAGGGATCAGTGTCACCCCGCACGCGTCTGTGAATGGAAGTGCCTCAGGCAATCATGGAGAAACTTATATGAGGAGAAGTTCAGCAGATGGATGAGGTGTTTTTAAGGGAAAAACCAGACCTATTTGGGCAGCTGGGCTGAACTTGTTGGATGATCGGGGGCCAGATGTCAAGGTTAACCCCTCAAATTCCCCAGAGTATCAGACCCCACCCACTCATCCCGCACAGGACTCTTTGTTGGATAGTTGACTAATCTGAATAGGTGCTTGAGATAAATCAGGTGTCAAACGTGCTGCAGATCCCAGCGTCGTGCATTGTATTGAAGGTATTGTCTTCCACTGATAGCCGCCACGCGTCTGGTATCAGTTGAACAAAGCCAGGTGACAACCAGAGGAAAGAGCGAATCTGTCAACACTGAATAGCAAACAAGGGTGAAGGATATAAACTAGAACTCATGCAGCCACACAATCGATGTACTATAAATAAATAAACACTGAGTCTGTACTGCATGTAAAAAAACAACACCAAAGGAAAGATGTACTTAAACCCTTTAATGTCCTGTTACTGACATTAAAAATAAAATCAAACCTTTTGTTTTAACACATAGAAACTATTGACACTAAATGAACAGATGCAAGTTCTGTGTCAAAACTGTACAATATCTGCAGGTAATACTAAGGTAATGTTACTGTAATGTAGCTAACTAGTTAGCTCTTATTTAGATGGTTGGGCTAGCAAACATAGCTGTTGCTAGCTCACTGAGCTCACTAGCTAGGCACAAGCTAATTAGCAAATTTGTCTTAGCATTATTTCAAATGTTATTTAGTTAATAACGTAATACAACAATATCATAAATTCAAATCATTTTTTCATAACACCCCAACTCATAGCTGTCATTAACATGAATATAGTGAAATATGAATTGCCCATGTTCTCTATATTTTATTGAAATGAGGTCATAGGAGAGCTTTACGTTAGAAAGAAGATGGCAACCTTAACAGTGGACACTCAGTAGATAATCGATAATTATAGATAATTTATTTATAATTTTAGCTGCTTATACACCGGTAACATTAAGAAGTGACCTCCTTGTTAGACCCCCTTTCAGACTTGGATACTCTGTGCTTTTTACAGACCTGGCTCTTTTTGGGAACAGGTCAGGGTTTTCCATACTGTTACAAGAGTTAAGTGCAGTACCTAAGCATTAGATTACATTACATTACATTTTGATGGTCAAAAATCACTGTGACCTCACAAAGCATGTTTTTGGCCATAGCTCTAGAACTGAGTTGAACTGAGTAGTAATATAAATATTGTGATGATAATGGTCCAAAATGATGCGAGAATGCCTAGTTCTTAGTCAAATAACTAATAATTATATTAGTTATTTGAAAATAATTTTCTTGGGGGTTTGTAGTGTTTCCACAGAGATCCTTCGGCGACTGGTCTCACTGTCACTTCCTGAAGAACACGTGCCTGGGACTTATCACCTAAAAACTAGGAAACATGAGCTGTCAGCAGACTATTGGCTTGCATTTAGTCATTTTTAGCCTTTAATTGGCTCCACAAAGAGCTTGCAGAGGGATCACTGTAGTGTGAAAGCAGTGAGAAACTCTAACTGATGATCTCATTTTGGTAGTATCAAGAGTGAAGAATTACATATAATCATGATCAAGCAGACAATTGCCATTACACAGTAAAAGCCATGTTATAGTCAGACATTGTGTTAATGGTTCTAGACTGAACTGTATGCACCCTTTGTATTTTTTTTTCTGTGTGGATGGAGGTTAAAGTTCTCCTAATCTAAAAAAAAATCTCAGGCAGTCTTATTACTGCTGTGGGTTATTATGCTAAGTTCACTTTTTAACTCTGATTTGTGATCATCACAGCAGGCTAACCAAGCAGCAGGCCACTCTCTGCTCACATCAAGCACAGTTGTAGTTTGCAGTGGATAGATCACATTAGAACTTTACTGCAATAGCTCAGTAAAGCCATGCTAAAACTAGAGTAATACAATCAATCAATCAGTCATCTCCTGACTTCATAGCACAGGAGAGCTCTGCTGGAATTCTGCTAAGCTGCAGATGTACCAGCCAAATTATTCCAGAGGGGAATTACCAGGCCATAAATCCAGACGTCAGGGGGATGGCTGTAGCCTATTTCACGGTAAAAAATCCATGCAACTTGTTTCCATTACCTCCATAAAGAATGTCTCACTGTGCAGTGCTCAGACTTATCGCTGCCGACAGATCTGAACATGTTTGCATCCAAACACGGCCTCAGATCATGGCAACTTTAAACAAAACATCATGAGAGTCTGCTGTAGTCATTCACCATGTCCTGACAGGTCCTTTAAAATGAATGATCTGTGACATGACAAACTGTGAGAGCAACTAATAATGATCTTCTGCTCATTCATAATCTTCTGAGGCAAAAATCTGAGGCACGCAGCGGCCTGCAGATTTTACCTTTCCACAGATATAAGTTCAGTTATCATTAAGTGATGTAACAGACTGATTCAAACTAAATATTTTCATAATAAAAAATTACTAACATTTAAAAAGCCATCTTCATTTCATGTTTGTTATCAGATCTAATGGCTTTTGTGAAACACAGGATCCTTTCACCTATTTTAATTGTGCAATTCTCATGTAAGTAGCAGGCAAACAACAGACATACAGTCTAGTCAACACAACACAGTAACCACTGGCATCAGATCGTTGGCAAGGACTGGGTTTCATTATTGCTAATTAAGATGTATAAATATGCTGTCTGGCACTTGACCTGTCGTTTGCAATGGGCCATTTTTTTCCCATCAAACTCAAAAAGTGCCAAGGTAGACAAGGTGAGGGCACGAGTGCTGGTAGTGATGCTGCAGTGTGTACTCTGTGGGCACACTTCAGCTCAGCTGGCACACATCTGACTGATGCCTTTGGGTGCCAGCAGCTAAACAAGCCCAGGTTTGAGGGGAGAATCGTGTATATTTGGGCTGAGCTCAGCAAAGTCTGCCAATGTCTTTGAGTGTCTGGCTTCACGGTGTCTCATACAGAGCTCCTTGTTGAGCTGCGCTCTCTGGTCATCTCACAGATGATGGCAATGGACAGTTTACAGTGGGAGCCACGGCCAGGAGGATGTGACATCACTGCAAGCTGTACTAATAGAAAGTATTAGCCTGTTACTTATGTGAATCAGGATTCACTCTGCTTGTTGTTTCTGGGCTTAGTTAAACATTGCAAAAAACATTGGTTTTGCCCGCCACCACTTTCAGTTTAGCTGAATGTCACTGGTTGCATGTCATCTCATTGCAAACAAATAACTTGGAAGAAACTGTGCTTTTCGATTTTGATTTTTAGTTTGTTGTTTTGTGTGTGAGTCTAAATGTCCGGATCCATTGCGTGAATATGATCGAAACCAAGGAAAACCTACTGAAAAAGGTTGGGGCACTCCTGTCCTCTAGCACATTGCTTTTATACCCCCAAATACTAGATTTTAATCATCATCATTAATTTTTTATGTTGTTACCTTTTATGACCACTGTCAGGGAGGTTTGCAGAGTTTTTTTTTTTTAAACAAGATACCCTGGTTAACATGCTGCATGCAGGAGGAGTTATAGACGGAGGTTGTTTTGTGATTCTTTGCCTGCCCACATCCATCTAGATGGATCAGGGATTGAAGCCAGTGGTCAAGGCCCACTTTTTAAAACTTTTTTCCTGCTTACCTCATGTGGGAAATGCTGTCAGATGTCATTGGAGAATCTTCTATAAATGTCCCATGGAAATAATATCTGTGGTAGCTATTTGGGAAGTATTGGAGTTTGGTTACCGTTCAAGCCATTTGCTGACCACTTGTAGTTTGTGGAGAGAGGAATTGCCTCAGATTTGCTGTGCTTGTAGTGATGGGAATCTTCCGGTTTTTTGAACAGGCACACTGGGCATAAATCATGCCAGGAACCACCAGTGCAGACCAGCGGACCTGAGATTGAATGTGTGTGTTCTTTATTTTCATTATTATAGACAGTGTTGGGAGAAACAGTGTAAGGCTCTATATACTGTATCTGACATGGAGGTTATGGCTTTGATTCTTTAACCTGTTTGTTGTTGTTGTTGTCCATTGCAGGTGTGTGAGTGGGAGTAATTTAGCAGTACTTCTTGAGCGTTAACCAAACATCATTCTCTCTGACTTTGATTCATCAAGTAGCTTCTTCAACACTGACACTATCAGGGCCTCTCTAGTTTCTACCTTTTATTCTCTATTTACTATGTAGATCGGTTTGAAAATGTGTTTTTACCAGTTAGTTTCCAGGTGTTAGGGTAAATATGTTCAACGTGCTCAACTTGTTCCTCATCTTGCAGATACCAGATGCACAATGCAAATAAAATGTGTTCTTACAGCTTGTATGCTCAGATAAACAGGGAAAAAAAATAGTCCTCTTACTTTATGCATTAGATCTAATGTCATTTCTAAAATCATCTTCAGTTTGCTACCTTCATCATGCAAAAACGAAAGAGTGAAAAGAGTTTTGCTCTGGGCCAGTGGCATCATTCATGATTTTTATTTTTATTTAGCTTTTAATTCTCCAAACACAAAATACTGCATTTCTGCCCAGTAATTGAGATTTTGGCTTGCATGTGGCTTGCATGTGTGTGAATCCTCTAATACAACTTGTGTGACAAGCACATTACCGTAAATGAGGGTCAACGAACAAAGCCTGTTATTCCTCTGCGGTGACTAATTAAGAAAAAGAACAATTAGCCAATTGACCAATTAATAACAATCCTCTAATCTACAAAAAGTGATCGGCAGGAAAGATCTATTGGCGTTTTTTCGCTGTGAAAAGAGAAGCTCCATGGGCGTTCTGCACCAGACGAGATTTAAAAGGTCTTTAATCTAATTAATCTGAGATAAATAATGGTTTATGCTATTACAAAATTGCTCATAGAGAGGATTACAATACCATAAAATACAAAGTAATAAGTTGTAATGAAAGAAATTGAAATATTTTTCTCTCGCCTTATTCCCTGTCTTTTTCTCTTTTTTTGTGATCTACAGTCCAATCAGCACAGTTCTGTGTTATAAGCATTTGCTGTGTGAACATACATCCAGCTATTTTATTTCCATTAACGTTTATTCTCAATTAGTATTCACATAAGTTGACTTTATGACAAGGTGATACTATCCTTAAAAGATAAAACGTAAATGTAAGTAAATGTCAGAAAATGCCTCAGTAATCTACTGCCTGGTTTACCTTTACACCAGAAATCCTTTTCTATGCAAAAATGTCTGAATAAAGTTCTTCAGACTGTATATGCATGTGCTTGTCATCAGCCTACAAAGATTTACTTAAAAAAATCAAGTCCTGTATAAACCTTATGTTATAGAAAACAAACATGTCGGAGTTCATAATCCTCACTGCATGCCTTCGAGTGTACTGGTCCCAGTTTGTTTTTCAAATATAAATTCACTGTAAACAATAGTGAAACAGTTCTCTGAGCAGCTCCGAGTGTGTGACCGGCTCTGTGCTCTCAGCCATATGGACTATCATCATTGGGACTTAGCATGTTCTTTTTCCAGCCTTCAGTATTATGGAATGTCTCCACTGTTTTCAAAGTGTCATGTAGCTGCATGATGACCTATCAAGCCTTGGCTGCTGAGAAGCATGCTGGTCTCCGTGGACTTTTTTGTGGGGGGGGTAAAATGCTTGCAATTTGCAAGTGAGATGAGATGTCAAGCTTTTGGAAACACACAGGTGGATCAGTTTGTCTTCCCTGTGACACAGCTGAAGCAGTGAGTATTGGCAAAGTGTTGGTAAAGCTCTACAAGTCTCTGAGAGTTCGGGGAGTGCTGCAATTAATTATGTCGCCCAAGTTTTGACACACATAGCATTATGTTGTCACTCCCTCAGAGAGATGACGTTGATGTCTTTATCCCTTGAACATAATTGCCGGCTGTCTCTTACTCTCCACACCAACACCAAGAAAGAAACATGGCCAGACACACTTGATAAAACTTAGATCAAGCGTCCACAAAACCGTAGAGTAAAACACAAAGGGCCTGGTTCTTCCAGTTAAGAATTGTTAAGTCTGTGGAAAGACAAACAAATTAGACACTAAATTAATAATCCATGACATTTTTATATAAATAAGTGTCTGCTTTGTAGATTTCTGACAGAACCACTGTGACAAAATCATGAATCAGCCTCAAACAACAGGGTGGACTGGGCCTTTTCGGGGGACGTGATGTGTTTTTACATTGGATTAAAGTAGCAACAACAGTTCTTTTAGAATAAACAGAAACTACTTTGATATTTGATTTATTGTCATTAAAAGTCATTTTTAAGCAGAAATATTCTCTTCATACAGCTGCTCAAGTTCTGCTGCTTTTTTTCTTTTTTTGTAAGTATCCTTGGGTTTTAGCTGTTCAGACAAAAAAATTATACTACTATAAAAAACATTTTTCTCAATTTTCCTACATTTCAGGAACTAAATTGTTTCTAGATATAACGGACTGATGAATGGTTAATGAAAATAGTTAGTTGCACCTTAGCAAATTTCTGCCTTTGTTCGGACTGTATTCGACATGACTAGTCTGAGGACAGGGAGACGGGTGTTTTAAGGAGACAGCAGTCGTCGAGAAGTTGTTAGGCTAGGTGGTGGTTCGTCTGGGGGTACGAGTTTGGAACATGCAGTCCCCTCTCCTCGAGCGGTGAACCAGAACCAAGTGGAGTGAGGCTTGTGGGCCACAAGAGCGCCATTGTTCTTCACATTAATCAAACTGAGGAAGGGCAGGTAGCATTTCCCTAGCCCACCCCACATGCACACCCTGCCAACCTTCATGAATGGACTGCTTTTTTAGCTGGCAGTGATTGGCCATCGGAGCTCCGAGAGGATGTGTGTCTGTTTAATTAGTGTGATGAGCTCAGCGGAGTTTATGTGCAGTGTCGGACACCAGGTATTAACCCCTCGAGTTTGACCCTGCGAGGGGGGTGGCCGACCTCAATCTTGACATCTCTTTCTTTCCACTGTTCTCGCTTTCCTTCTTTTCATTAGAAAAAGACAGATTAGACAGGGGAAAGAAGAGTGGAAGAGGGGGAGACTGGTCTCAACCTCAGCCTTCGTTTCTCAACCAGCCCCTCTTTGCTGGCTTGCCCTCAGATGAAGAGAATAATTACTGCTATGATACTTCTAATGATGCTGTCATTAGGTTGCTGAGTTGTGGTCTGCTGCAGTGCTTCTAGCCTCCTAGAAATTTAGAAGCTTTTCATTCTAATGCCATCACACATAGAGATTCAGATATAACGTGTGTTTGGCTGATTTCTTTGATGGGTTGAAGTGCAACAGAAGCTGTTGCCAGTGTGACTTAAATCATCTCAGAGTAATTAAAACAAACCCCCAAGACAAAGGAATTATCTAGATAGTGAAAGACACATTCAGGACCATAATTAGAGCTGTGGTCTCCCTCACTCTGTACCATAAACAGCCATATAAATGACACATAGATCATTCACTGGCAGCTGCCTTACATACGCTACGGATGAGAGAGTGTTACGTGTTAACATCACCCAGGGGCACTGTTTTCTAATTCATTTAACCACAACAGTGGTTTTCTAACAGCTTCAGCTGGCAATTAAAAACCATGAAAAGATACGAAAACATTCTTACCATGCCAGACGCACTTTCCACAAAGGTATAACAACCACTTCAGGCGCAATCACAGCTTAGGATATCATCCTTTATCGGATTATGCACTTTATTAGTTCAGAGGAACAAACACTAGCACTTGGGGAGCATCTAATTCAGGATTATAATGCCTTATTTGCTCACAGATGGTTACTTTATGCAAGAATGAAAGAAAGAACAATGAATTAGTCAAAGCAAAAGTTTTCTGTCTTTCTAATATTCTGGCTAATGGTCCAGAGAAAGTGACATGGTCGACACAGGAGCACACATCCAAAAGTTACAGGGCACTTGGAGGGCACTTTCACTGATGAGTTATGGTAATGATTTAGGAAACTATTTTGGATTAATTCCATAAATGGCTAATTTGTTAAACCATCTGGCAATCATTTAAAAGCTTTTAGCTCATGTGGCCCAGACCAGCCATGGATTTTTATGGGATTACAGCATAAGGGCATCCTATAAGCACATTATGCAAGCAAGTGCACTACATACCAAAGGTAAGGTAAGAAGCTTTTTTCCCCTTCAAATTCTGAGCGAAATAAAGTTTAAATAATGAAATGCTTTCTGTTGTTGAACATAGATTTTTCACCTTTAAAAAAAAAGTTCTATCAGAACAAGCAAAAAGCAAATCCCAGTTTTCTTTCAAAGAGTGATTCAAGCTTGGAGTTGTGTTTATTAATATCACTCTTGCTACTAAGGGAGTGAGGAACAAAGAACTGGAGTCACAGCATGTCAGCTCTCTAAAAGGCAGTGTTTGCTGCACCCCCTCTGAAAACACTTTATTAATTGGATTTAGATATTTGCAAAATGATCTATTTAATGGGATTACCACTCGTATAATGATCTTATTTATGAGGGAAGCAATCCAAGCTTTGGGGCGGGCTGATAATGCATTTCCAGCTCTTTGGCAGTTAATGTTGTGTTACAAGGGAAGATAAAGTTGAAGTCCCATTGTAAATGAATAGGTAAGTTAGCCCAGTGAAATGGAGCTGGTATGGTGGCAGGTCAGACGGGCTTGAGTGGCCGCACTCGCATTCCAGAGGCCTGTCTGGACTGTAGGCTCAGACCTGCTGAACTCCTTACAAGTTCAAGGCAGACGTAGAGAGGGAAGGCGGAGGGAATGCAGAGAGATAGAGTCCCCCCCCTCACCACCACAGCAGTATAATGGCCCTTTCTTACATCTTTATCCACCTCAATATCTCGCTGAAGCTTTTACAGACCCTGTTTCCACTTAAATGCCTAGAGGTAATGTCCTACCTTCCTCCTCTCCTCTCCAGGAAAATTGATTTAATCTGGTCAACAACAGTATTGATATCAGAAAAGTAAAAGAAAGAAGGTAGAAATGATGTATGTACACATATGCTGGGCAAAAGAACACAAAGAGAATATTTGCAGTTGTTTATTGTGGCTCCTTAAATGGATGTTTCGTGTTTGCCAAGACATTTAAGCTGTTGGATGTTTTTCCTCATGGAGGTTTTAGCTCCGTTTTGTATCTTTTCATGTAGTGTTGAGCGACTAATGCAGCAAAAAAAAAAAAAAAAAAAGTGTATATGTAAATGTACTTCTTTTCTGCAGAGCACACAGACTTTAAAACATTACCATTTCAATATAACATTTGATTTATATGTGTTTAAAAAAATAGGTTATAATCTCTTACTTTAAAAGGATGTATTCTCAAATGAGATTATGCTAATAGACTGTAATTTGCATAAAACGGGTGGAAATATTAAACCAGATTAAAAATTCAGAAAATTTAAGAGTTTTATTCATGCTGTTAGTCAACAAATATATTCATTCTCCCGGAGAATATTAGAGCGTAAATGTGACATCGTGGCAAACACACAAACTGTGTTGCAGTAGGATCACCCCTACTGAGTTGGCTTACTTGTTTATTACTATATTACAGTAAATACAGTATAGTACATTATATAGCAACATTCTCTGTGAAGTAAATTATTATTTTATTTGTCCCATTTGTGCTGCTCAGCCCTGTGTGGTTTTAGGGTCTTTTGAGAATTAGTCTCAGGTGAGGGCTGAGGCGCAATGTGAGGCTTGCGACAAAGATCGCCCTCACAAGCCTCCATTCAAGGTATTAATCTGCAAAACAAATGTTTTTTTGTGTCTCGGAGTCTTATTTTCATCGCCATCAATTTAGTACATAGATTGAAAGCGATTCAGGTTGTGCTCTCAAGTTCCCTCAGCTTCTACCCCGTCCTCTCCTCATCCTGCAGCCCCCTCAGTGGCTCAGCTGTAAGTGTAGATGAAAAAGCAACCCCACAACCCCTGCTCTCACATTTTAAATCCATAAATAACCAAACAATGCACCAGCCTAGTGTAAAAATGATTACTATAGCCCAGTGTATAAGACATAGCTTTGTGTAGGTTATTCAAAAATATATCATTCCTTTACAATTAAATCACCAAAATAATAAAAGTCTAAGAAATAAAAAAAAGTAATCTAAAGAATACAATCAGTAGAAAATACATGTACTAGTACAAAATAATACAAGCAAATTTGAAGTGTTTTCTCATTCAGTACTGTGTTTACATACAGAAAATATGCCAAAATAAAAATCATTCAATCAGTGTTTTTCACTCATGCTGCAAACATACTAACTAGTCCTCTAATTTTTCAAAGTACTGTATCTGTAATCAAATATATTATTTCATAAGTAGCACACAGACTGCCATTGTCAGTACTGTACCTGGGAAAACTTATTTCCTTCCCTTTGAAACAATCTAATCAGGCAAATTAAAAAGGAGAGCGAGACGGTCTGTTAATTCAAATAAAATCCATCCACTAAGAAGCTATTAATTGGTCATATAAAATATTCAGTATTCCTCTCAGCCCATTTTAATGGCATATTGAAAATTAATAGTTTGCCATTTTGGAATTAATGGACTATTGCTTGGGTTTCTTGTTAATATTAGTCTACTATATTGCCCTAGGAACATCATATTAACAGTGCAGGTTAGAGATCAACAGCAACTTAGGCTAGAAGGTTTTTAAAAAAAATAAAAAAAACCCACACACACGTGAGGCACCCTGCTACATAATCTGCAATAAAAACACTCACTCCTTAGACAGGGAACCACGGACCTTTAAATATCACATGAAGGATCAAGTGTATTTAAATGTGACAGTGTTAAATGATTCATGCACAGTTATTTATTTGAGCAGTTTAGTTTGTTTCCCTTGTTCCTGTGTTTCCATGCCATGTGCAGTTATGGAAAAACACTTGATAACCTTAACTGACTTCTGTGAGCCCACCCCTGCAGTGAATCAAATATGTAACAGCACTGCAGCACTTATTTGTCATGTACTGCACACTGCCCCTTGTGGTGTACTACAGACTGAGATTGAGATTGTGACTTGGCAGCAAGATCCTCTCTTTGCCCTGAGGCTTACACATTTGTACACTCATTTATTTATTGGTTTATTTGAATAGCTTTGCTATTGTGAACTTTGGATACGTTTTTATTTTCATTTTGTCTCGCTACAATACAGTCCGGAGTGATATTTCTTCCATCTGGCAGCGGCACTTTCTGTGACAGCTTTCCTGCTTTATGGTTGAGAGTTAAAATTATCTTTACAATATGTTATGCAAAAGAATCCTTCTCATAATAGCTGGGTCAGGAAGACCCTGTATTAAATTAGTGTGAAAACTTGACATCCTTCTTCCGCCTCGTTGTAAATTTGCAAGGCTTTAACCGGCTGCAGATGTCTGTGTGTCCTTTCTTCTTTATCAGGGAGTTATTACTTTCTAAATAATTGCTCAACAGTTTACTCTTAATGTATATGTGAACCCTGCATATTTGACCTGTGCTCAATTTCTTTAATTGAAGCAAACATATTAGACATATTTGCTATATTATGTGCGTTTTGAAGTTCCAATTTTGTTGATATAGATTTATGAAGTGTTGGCGACTGAGGTCACTGCCCTATTAGAGATTTATGAAATGCCCATGAGGCACCATTATTTAAGCTCAATAAATCATGCCAACCACTTTTATTATGGTACAAAGTGCCATAAGCCTGATCGAATGCAAATCTTGGTTCCAAGTCAAACGTGAGGTGCAATTTTCTTCTGTTCAAGATGATTCCAGGTCATCTGCTTGGAAGCTGTCACCATATTTGTTAGAGCAGAGTCGTCATCAAATTCATTTTTGGTTTGATTTATTTGATCACAAAGCATTAATGTTTTGCTGAAGCTTTTGTACTCACTGCGATGGTAGCCGTCTGAGAAGTCCCTAATGATACAGCTGCTATAAATCTCACAGCCCCTAAAGCCTTTTTATTTCAAATATGGCTGCATAAGAACTGAATCATTGTAAAGTGGAGCTTTGTCCAAACATCCTGCTGGCAGTTTTCCTGAAGTCCACTGAATAAGAAAATCAAAATGTGGAGAATTGCTGTAGATTCCCCACATAACAACAAAAGTAGTGCTGCTTAAGTGAAAATCTGAGTAAGGCATGTGTCTCAACAAGGTTGAGGTTATAATCTGAAGGTGACGGGGGTTGTAGATGTGAGGCGTAAAGGATGTGGATCAGTTTTTTATCACTTGCACAGGCTTATAATGTAGGTTTCTTTCACTGGGAACGGTGGGCGTAAGTGTTGTGTTCTGGTGGGCAGAGACAGTTAATGTCCCAGATCTACAGTATGAATAAAGTCATATTGTGAAGTGTGTGGGCTGATATGCTTGGCAGTCAACCCTGACAAGTAGATTAGCTTTTACTGGGCCACCTCTGAATGGCGTGCACACGACTCAAGCGTTTCCAGTCACAACGCTACATATCAAACATCTAACGCCCAGCAACACAGATGAAAGCACATCAAAACATGAAAAAAAAAAAAACAAAAACCTGCTGTATGTTATGTGGCTTCTCCACAGCTGCAGTGGTTAACAGGAGTCAAAAATTGGCATGTCTAAAAAGTGGGATAATGATTATAAATGTGACAGGCTGAAAACTAATTACAATTGTCTCACTGTGTTTTCCAATAATGCCTCTAACATTTCTATAAAACTCATTTAAATCTTCCACAAGTCCAAAATTCAGTCTTGCTCTAAAGCCATTTGGCACATTTTTCTTCAGTTTACATTTAGAGAGGATTAGCTGAAGAGCTGAAAATAATCATGCCAGATGTCTGCTACAGCGAGAAAACTGCCTCCCCGGTGGGCATTTGATTTTATTGAGTTTTTATCAATCTTAAGTGAATACACTCCGGGATCTTCATAATGCACGGCCTCATGTTGTGAAGTCATGTACACAAACTGAATATCATGTCACATTTTACAATAACAGTAAAAAAACAAACACACCCTGAATGTATGAGGAGGAGTTCAAACAGTCAGCAACAGCCTGTTTATAGCCAAGTTAAACAGACAACACATAGCTTAACTGGGCAGACTGGTGGAACAAACAGCATTATAAATAAGCCAAATTCAATGACAGGTTTAAACGCTAAACCACATCTGTACACTTTATAAAAGCCATGGTGAATGTCACTGTCTTTAAAACGTGTCTGAAATTCAGCTGTCAGTCACACTGACTCATTAAAGTTACTGAGATCATGAGCGAATGGAATTAAGGATTATGAGAATTTTTGGGATTTCTCCCTTTTTTGTGTTGCATGGCACAGACAATGGAAATAATCAAATTATTTAAAAAAAATAAAATAGATGAATAAATAGAAGCAACTGCAGCCGTCATTTGCCGTGGCCTGCCCTACATCTTCTTCTGAGACCGGGGCAGTGTTTGTTGGATTTGTTTTTTAGCTTTAATGAGCTCCACTGGAATGCAGTGTCTCCCACATGTCTTGCCGAGGACGGGGCCATCTTATTGCTGCCACATGTTGGGCTCCTAGTGACTCTTCCAGGCTTGTGTGGTCAGCCAGTTCAAAGAGCCCAGGCTCATTTGTTATACAACTTTATGTAACAACGAGCCGATGCTTCAGCGTGTCTGAAGAGGCAACAAAGGAATGCCGCCATTCTTTCTTTGTCCTAACTGCCTCTGCCCAGAGAGACTTTCAGATCATCTGTTTCTCTAATTAGAATGTTTGCTGGACATTGTGGGTTATTGTACTTCAGCATGGTGCAGAAATCCTTTATTTGAGTCCGTTCAGTGTTTGAACTCTGACAGTAATGTTTGTTGGATGGTTATGGTGAACGGTAGTAGTTGATCACTGTCATTGCCAGAGTGGTGCGCCGTGCCACATATGGCAACAATCTGACATGGTAATCCAGTCTTGAGGTTGTGAGTGACTAGGTGTGGGTTCCATGGATCAGACCGACTCCCATCAGTTCCTCTGTTAGCCATTTCTGTGCAGGAGTCAGTGGCGGAGCCCCCGCTGGTGGTTGACAGGACATCTCAGCGGTAGCACAAAGTCCTGGCCCCACTAAACTCCCCTCATGTAGATTTTATGTGTCTCAAAGTAACATTTTCACTTATGGAGAGGAAGAGAAGAAAGATGGAGGAAAGCTGTCAAGTCGGGTTCGTGCTGTATTCCTGCAGCACTGACTATTGCCCCAAATTGGCAATCCCCTACTTCATCTTAAACTCCCCTACTTACACCCACATCAAACTCATGTTCATTTGTTAAAGTGGACCAATTTAAAAAGGGTCTTTGCTGCCCTATACCACACACTTTCTGCAAATAACCTGTTTTTTCTTTTTCACACATCAATTCCCCGGGGATGTTTTCAGCTTCACTAGACTGGCAAGTCTTCAGGGAGCAGGTCCACTGCATGTGCTGGCTAGTAGGCCATTTGCAATAATCTCCTTTTTACCGTTTAGAGGCTAATTATGTAACATTACACCTGCCTCCCTGAGCCTTGGCTCTGGCATAGTGCAGAATGAGTTGCTTTTCCCCCCCACTACTCATAGGGGTGGTTAGAGTTTCTTAATGAGATTAGCCCAAAGCTCAAATCTGCTTTGTGTCCCTTGCTATATGGCAAGATACTGGATCAGCGGAATCAAAGCTAAGAGGGGGAGTCATTGGAAGATGCAGGCAGCCGACCTCGTTTCTGTCTCCCCACCAACCCCCCTGTGTGTGACTTGGACGGGATTCGTCGCTATCACACATGACATTGTGTGTGAGCTTTGCATAAGAAATATCTTTGTCTCACTGTGATGTTTGCTTGCTTCAGTGTTTTCGTGCTTTTCCTTTATCTTGCTGTCCAGTTTATATTTGCTATTGGATCAAACTTCTCAATAGTCATTTTCGGAATTGAGGACAGATGGGTTAAATATTGAACAATATAAAAAAAGAGCTTTACCACCAGTCTGCCATATAAACTTGTCTAGCTGTGGTTGCTGTACTACTGTCTTTTTGCCTTAATTAACTCAAAATATCTTGTATTTTACCACAACTTCTAAGGCCAGGCCTAAACTCTTATTTGTCAGTGACACCATAATGTGCAAGACAGAGCTATATAAAGACAGAACTACACCACCCACAACAGCCCATCTACAATGAGAGCCTTTCTTCCTCTAATTTATTGGGACCCTAATGTCCTTGTGACTTTCAACTCAGACAAAAGATGAAAAGCCAACAATGGAGTCCGGACAGAATAACATGCATGCACACACTCACGCATTCACATACTGTACACACACACACACACACACACACACACACACACACACACACACACACACAATTCTACATGCACACCAATGTATGCAAGCACGCAAACAACTTAAGCTGAGAATTCCCAGAGTGAAAGCAAATTCTCACTGAATGCTGTGAGAGATAACGTGTAAATATTTTGCCCACTTGCTCAGAATATGATGTTGATTAAGAGAGTAAAGGTTAAGGTTAGGGAAGGGGCAAGGATTAGTAGTATGGGCTGCGTCTAGGGTTACCATAACAGCCTGGCTGCTGGGACTAGTAATAACAACAGAAGTAATAATAATCACAGACTAATTGATTGAACCCTGTGGCTTCTTTGCAAGAGTCATATTTGTAAAGCTTAATACCTCCACCATAGCAGCTAAAGTAATGCATCAGTTGCTAGTGTTGCTTTCATGTGAGTCGGACACTTTTTCTCCATTGTCAAATTAAGTAAAATAATATATATATATTTTTTATAAATTCTTGACTTTTTAAATTTGCTCCTCATTAGCATTGTATTTACTTATCTGTAATTTTGATACCGAGCATTCTGGCTCGTCTGTATGAGATACTATCGTTGCATTGTAGTTTGTTGAATTTACAAAGAAGCCTAGAAGCCCTGAAGCTATATACTGCTACAGAGAGCTATTTGCTCTGCGTCAGCGGAGTATCCTGTCATGGAGAGAAAATCCCGTTTGAAGTATGGCCCCCGTCTTTCACACTGACGATAATGCTCCTGGCTTTATCATGTCCTCCGTGCAAAGCCCATGTCTTCGCTTTTGTCCGGCTCCCTCTCCCCCACTCCTGCACACCCCCTGGCTTTCCTCTTTTGTGTCACTCTCTGTCACATTGCTACCCGTTCACTGTGAGGAGAAGCGGTCCAAACCTTATCCCCCCGAGGTATGCTGGGAAGTGTAGTCAGAGTCTGGGCATTGTTGGTTCAGTTTTGGAGACTTCGCTGATATCAGCAACTTGAAACTCATCTATGCTCTAATGCAGTTTAGATTTCAACTGAAAGTGAAAAATTTTGTGTATTATTTTGTATGTTAAGTGTATTATTTTTTCCTTGGGAAACACTTCATAAAATTTAAATAGGCCATCATTTGCTGTAAACACACTATTTTAGATTTTGAATAAAAATGTCTTTTTTTATTTATAAGGTTTTATGGTTGAATAAATTCTAAGGTAAATACTTAGCATTTTAAATTAGATACATTATTAGTATTCAGTCTGCTCTAGCTGTTCCAAAATCCACAGCTCAAATGCAAATGCACTGCAGTCTTTTCCATCCATGGCTTTGTTGGCCCCCAGAAACCTTAAGCCGGTCTCTTAAATAGGGGCCTCTCATGGCATATGCATGTGCAGAATCTTATCTGGTGAATATCACAATCATTCCCTAGGACATCAAATATTTAAACAGGCCATACAAACAAGGGACGGGAGGGAGGGCATGGAAACAAGCCTTTTGTGGACCCTGTGTGAAAACAATAAATGTGCTACCAGCCCTACATATTTTCATATTCAATGACTCTGTATGATCCATATGATCCCAACATAAAGAGGGTCTGTGAACCCTCTCTCTTAAACTGTAGCAGGCATATATTACCAGGCTTAGAGCTTGGCAAGCTCCGTATCCCAAAATAGATTTCAACAATACTCTATGAGGATGCATTAAATAAATCTCTGCTCAGCTAATCCGTGGAACAGTTCACATTTTCGAGAGAGACACTCCGGTAGGACAAAAGCGCCGCTCTGCTCGCCGCGCCTTCATCTGGGGACAGACACACATAAAGAGAGATATTTAGAGAGAGGGGAGGGGACTGGGGGGGGGGGGAGAAATCCTCCACTAATGTGACAGAGAATTCTCGAAAAAAAAAAAAATCATCATTGTGCTCTTGCACTGCGAAGCAGATTCTGTATCACTCTATATTTTTTCTTTTTTCTTGAGCAAGTGCAATAACTTAATCTTAAAGGCAAAACGTGGACATGAGGGCCATTTTGAAACATGTTGTAGATAAATGTTAATCACATTAGCATTTCCCAGACTTCCGTAAATCTCCATAAATAGCATGCTGAGGTTGATCCCTCTTTTTTGCCCATTGAGGCAAAATTACAGTTGATGAATTGCTTTTGCCATGCATGTAGGCTAATGAAAGCTTTGCTCCTGGGCCTTCCTTAACAAAGGCTCATAATTTTTCCACTTTCCACTAAAATAAGAACCTGTTCCACTTTTAATTAATAGTTTTACCCTCTCCTATTCAGGAGTGTATGCATAGTTTCAAATTAATTTTTTAGGTGAGGCTTGGTTATTAATACTGAAGAAACAACCCCCTTTGTGTTGAAGTAACAGGGAGGTAATGTTAGCCTGCAGGTTTATAAAGAATTTCCTCTCATGTCACATAACTACTTAGCACAACTCGTGACATTTCTCCGAAACTGGAACATCTCATGACAGGTGGCTATTTCATTCACTTGAGATCATCACTTGCACATTCGTTCAACGAGATGCAGTGGGACTGAATATACAGCTACTCGCATAAGCACTTAGGATTAACCTGTCCTGATTTTATGTACGTGTAAACTGCAGCCGCAAGCAATGATTAAAGTATGTGAAAGCAGACATTAATCAGACTGGTTTCAAATCTGCATCAGGGGGATTTTCAGCTGACTTGTCCTTGTGGAGATCCGTAGTAGTGCAACCTCGCTTTAATTGTTTTCAACAATTGCTCCATGTTGTTTATATGTAGCTTCAAAATGAATTACCTTTGTTAATGGAAGTATTAGGTTAATAAGCAGCAATTAGCATGCATTAGGGTGCATGCCACACGTAATGAGTACTTGGGTATGATTACTCAGACAGCTTGATGTTTGAGAGAGCAAACAGCTTCGTCCAGCCAGATGTGGTTGTGGGTTACTCACTATCCCATGACAGATCTAAGTGAGGTGGTTTGGACATCAAACCCCTACAGTATCCTCTCACAGCACTAATTTATTACTGTCATAATCACTTGTCTCCTGCCGAAAGGCAAAATATTTCTCTGTATTATAAACAGATCTGGAAATATTGTGACATTCTTTCGCCCCTCCACTTTTAACTGATTGTCTGAGTTGCCAAACAGAAATCCTCTTGTTGTGTTTGAATCATTTTATGTCACAATATTTTGAATAGCTTCCTTTGCTCAAGAGTGCAAATATCTGCAGCTATTATGTGTTCATTGATAATGACAGCAAATAGCACTTGTATTCTTTACTGCCGATAAGACAGCAAAAAGCAATAGAGAAGATTTTCTGGTGAAAATCCATTCCCTCTTTGTACCTGTGACTTAAGCTCAAAGGTGGGCGATCCATATGGCAATTTTGTATTTCTATTTCCAGGCTGTCAAAAAGAATCGGCCCTGACATAGAGCAGATGCAGCAAACTGAAGCAGTAGCAGCACTTAAGCACTGTGGGTGATTTCATACCAATTAGTGCAAATCGTGGAGTATTTAAGATTATTGCCCAGTGAGTTTAACAACACTTTGACACCTCCTCTGAAACTGACCCCTCTTGAGTTTATTTTTCCCCACAGATTTTGGAACTTCTTTGTGGGACGTAAAAACTAATTCATCCAGGCTGGAACTTTTCATTTCACCAGCTTGAGTTTTTTTTTTTTTTCAAATATGGCCTCCGGTGACAAATCTGGCTTCCATCTAAGGTCGGGCCGGTCCCCCTCATTTGTTGTAAGGGAAGGGGTGGCTGGGCTGGGGACAGACTAACAGCCCCTTTCTGCTACCCCCTCATCTTGGAGCTTTAGCAGAACTGCTCTGGCATGAAGTAGAAGCTGCCGTCTCCATGGTGACAAGTCACTTCAGCTCCACCAGCTTTACCCAGCACGATCAGCTTGAGAATTGACTGGCTTTAAAAAAAAAAAAAAAAAAAAAAAAAAACATAGAGAGAAAATATACCGTTTCATTCCACTCTCCATTATGTCGGCTGGTGAAAAACAACCCTAATATGGTGCATTGGCTGCTAAGACGAATAATGGCTGGAGAATATGCGCTGAATAGCTGTTCTGCTGGTGAAAAGCTAATGGAGGGAGTCTTTGGCAGTGTGCGTCTCATTGAGGAGGGAGAGGGAGAGAGGCGGTCCCAGAGGTATGGATGGGGCTGCTGTGATAGTTGTGAACTCTCCCAGTGTTTATGTGTCAGCCAACAGCCTCTGGAAGGAGACTGGAGACATTCTCCACACTGTCTTGCAGACACGAACTGGTCCCCTCAATTAATTGAGTTAATTTGAAACCATAAGCTTGTCCTTAATTAAGAAGAGCTTAGACATCTCCTGAAATGAAATATCTGAAATGAGCTATATTGACGACATACTGTTCCCTTTTGTTCAGATGTTGGGTTCCCCATCCTCCTCCATTAGTCAGGATCGTCCATATGCCGAGCTCAGTTCACGCGAGACACAGATAAATGCCAAAGAGACGCATAACCTCAAGAAAATGTGCATCGTTTTGAAGGAAGTTTCAGTTTCAAAGTGGATCCATTGTGGACTCCCGCCATGTCTTCTCTCACACGGTATTCCCCGTCTGCCTGACTCTGTGCATCCCTGGTGCCAGAGAGAGGAGGATGAGAGAGGAGGAGAGGGAGAGAGATTGTGGCATTAAGTAAATAATTTGTATGATAATTCATTACAGCACAGTCTTTTTCAACTTTAATTGGTCTAAATGAAGAGACATTTCACACCATTTAGATAAAAAAGAAAAAGGAGGCCAGCATAATGAAAAGGGGCCTGCCTATCGGACTTCAGAGGTTTGCTCTAAATGAAAATGTAATTGCAGGCGGAATGGTACAAGAGAAGAGACCCGCGCTGCAGATCCGGGGGTATCTTCAGACAGCCGAGCAAAAGCTAATGACTGAGCAATTTGGAACATTTACTCACCCCAAAGACTCTCATTAAGTCAATCACAGGCTTAGCCGAGACCCACTCGCAGCGTCGGAGCCGGCCCCGCATTTATTCCAACATCAATCAGGAGGGGCCGGCTTCTTCTTCTTTCAGAAGCCATGAAAAACGCCCAAGTAATTTATTCGGGATCTTTGAGAGGATAATGGCCAATTATTTGTTTATAACACTGGTTAAATTTTCATTAGGCAGATTAATGGAATATCATGTACTGTCAACACTGGACTGAGGGGTGGTGTGTCAGAGATAAACGGCCAAACAGATGATGTCGCTCTGTTAGTAAATTGGTTTTTCTGCAGCCCTTTTCCTCCATATGAAAATTTAAAGGTGGACAAGGCACTGGGGGTTGAAGCTGTCTCCAACAGGAGTGGAGGCTGGAAGAGGCAGAGGGGAGGACACTGAGATGAACTTCATCCAGCTGCAAGTTGTTGTTTTTTTTTTTTTTTGGCTCTTAATTGTTGGCAGCAATGTAAAATTTCAGAAACTATATTTAGCTTATTTATGTGTGAAATATTCTACAAAGTTTGTCTGTGTGCATGCTCTGCACACATTTATTCACATTCACTTCATCCCCACCCTTAAATTGCCTATTCTATCAATCATGCACAATCCATAGCCAATCCCTGGGAAACATATTTCATACAGCCACTATTTGAAATGATAATTTTGGTGAGTTTTTAGAAGCTAACTTTTTTTAATGAATGGCAAAAGCTACTTTTGGCAGTGACTGTGGGTGATAGCTTAATCTGACATTATGCAGGCGACACAAGATACCTGTAAGTGACAGTTAAGAGTGAAATGACAACTACAAGGCAGGCAGGCCTGGTGATTTGCTGACCTCATACGATGCTTAAAGCTGATATAAAGCAGTTTGAACCTTAAGTTGTGCTTTCACAGACCTCCACCTGAAAGTGGTCTGGGAATTGTCATTTTGAGCGTTGCATATTTGGGCTTCAAATAACCTCCCTTTTTCCCCCCAAACGCTGGGTTTTGAGAATTGAGATAAAATATGGCATATCAAATCTTAATATGCACGCTTCACCCACTAGTGTGCAAATGATGCATCGCGGGTTCACAGTCCCAGATTTATGAAACCTGAATTTTAATGACTGTTTTTTTTTTTTTTTGACTTGTAGTTTAGGCTGAATTTTTTTGTGGAAGCTTATGGTAACTTTCTAAAAATGCATGTTGCACTATAAAGCTTTAACAGCTCGGATCACATTTCAACATGAATCTGTTACATCTGTTATACCCACATTACATTATGATTACATACATTTCAAAGAATTTATCCATCATTTTTCTCCATAAACCTTTGCGTCCTGGATATGAGTTAATTTGGACTCCTGGATCGCAATCTCCCAACCTTCGGGCTTCCAAAGTGCCTACTAGCTCCCCTATCAAAACAATCATCAGCTGAAGGAGGTTATCGTTGGGCTGGGCTATCTGTCACCCGGACACCGGCAGCCAGCGGGACACAAGGGCCATTTAATTAGGCCTACTGCTCCTCTCTGGTGTGAAAGACTCTCAGGCCCCTTTGATTCCCCGCTGCTCTCCCAGCAGGAAGTGGTTGGTGATAATTGACACAGGATTTCCTTGTTAACCAGCGGCAGACTCTGTGGATTAAAGTGACAGAGATCTCCAGAAGAAAGTGGGGAATAGATAAGGGGGAGGCGAGGAGGTGCAGTGGGGGGAGTGGTGGGGGCAGCAGCTATTTACCACTCTTGAGAAACCAGGGAGGAAATAGCAATATCAGACTGGTGCGCGGTCCTGCCGCGAGATGTAGCTCCCACTTATCTTAGCCATTTCAGCTTGGCTGATCAAAGATTGGTTTTCCTTAAAATAACCTGGGCCCAAGGTTGAGTACACGCCATGGGTTTTTTTTGGCAAATTATCAGTCTTTTCCAATCCCCCCCCTCCCCATAAAGCTGCATGGCTGTGAAGGACTAGAGAGATAATCTCATTTCATTTGTACAATTATACACTATCATGGAATAAAAGCATATTTGCAAATGACGTAATTTCCCGCTTTGTACCAACTGGGTCACAAGCCTTGACAGAAGCATTATCATGCAGACAGGAGAGGTACCCAGTCGGCTGTTGGGCAAAGATGCAGCTTTCAGAGGACATAATCCACTTTATTTATTTCTAGATTTCCTTTCTGCTTATCCAACTACTACACAGCTTACCAACAGACATTTTACAAGTGCTCATTGGAAGGTTTTAACACAGCTCTTCTAGAGATAAAAGAAGAAGAAAGAGCCACTGTACTTGCACTTTCTGTGAGTCTCCATCAACTTGCCTTACCATTGTATCAAAGATGCACAACACACACAGTGGGGATGGCTTCTACTTTTTACTATCATAAAGTGTGTAAACTTGTAACAGTTGTTCAACGTAACTATTTCTCTGGGAGCAGTCTTTCATAAATCCAGCTCCATTCCCATTCTGCTAAGACTTAATAAATGAAGCTGCAAGTACATGCATGCATGACATATTTACTTGTACACCTGACAAGACACTCCACTCCACAAATGCCCAACCTGCCCAGACTGACCCAAATGTGGCGTAAAACGTTGTCTGGTCACTTTCAAGTGCTTACTGATAATTGAATGGGGTAATGGCAAGCTTCCAGCAGCAGGACTGGGTCAAAACCAGGTCCAACATATAAATCAAAGGAGAAATTCCTTTCTCTCTTGTCCCCCAGCCAATACATACATGCAGCTGTGGATATGTGAGAGGAAGAAAAAAAGGAAGCTGTTGCTTTATCATAGCATTCCTTGGCGAGGGATCCTCACTCTGATTATGGGTCAGATGTTGATGATGATGTTCAGAGTGCTTTTAGCATCACCAGCATACACAAATTGGGTAGAATATTATTTAATTTACTGTAGCTTTTAGACAAGAAGTCATCTGAGCTGAATGACCATAAAGGTTGTGTTTCCCTATCCTCCGATACAACTCTTAAGCGTGCCAGCTACAGCAGCAGGCTTAGCAAACCTTTGCCATCATAGTTACAATGATAAACATTCAGAGTGTCATGGCGGTGGTGCATTGGACCTCAGTTCTCTTGTTTGCAACAATAAACACGATTCTAAGCTCATGGAAAAGTTTGGTTTGGTTTGGTTTACGTACAAATCTACTTGGTGAGGCTTAGTGAAAGGTTTGGGCTAAAATAAGTCCTTCCTGAAGGATAGAGGACCTTTGTCGCCATGGTTACGATAACAAACACATAGTTAAGGTTGTAGAACGGTCATGATTAAAAGAAACAACAAGGACTATTGGTTTCCAACAGGAAATGAACAGCAATCTCCCGTGTCAAATTTCTTTGTTTTGTGGACTCCATCTGCCCCAGTGTGGACTAACTCCTAAGGTGAACTTTGTCACTCTCTAAACTACATCACCTCACTTCCTCCTTTGCTCCCGTCATAAACATTAGAGCTGTTAGAGGTCGTCTGACAATAAAACGTAACTATGTATCGTAATAAGCTGCTACCACAAGAGCTCAGTCTCCTTTTAGAGTATCTCCCAATACATGTGCTAAATTATATATTTTCAACACAATAACTTAAAGTAAACAAACATGAACAAATCTTAAAAGCTTAAACCACGAGTTAACCTGACTACTGAATTAAACATGGTGCGGTGTGATTTAAGGCCTCGTAAGTCATGTTGAAATGTCTATCTGTCCAGCCAATTGCAATATTTATTTTAAAGTAAAAGAACTGAGGCTGCAACAATAAAGTTGTAGGTCCTATACATTGTATATTTGTATAAACATTTCCGGAGATTTATTACAATGTACTTCACTTTCCCATCATTAAAATAGCAAGAGGCATTTTTAAGTACCATTACCTTGTGAGAACTTGTTTTGGCCTTATTTTGCTGTAAACAGTGAAGAGTGACACTGGGCAAGAAATCAGGTAGCTCTGATTCACTTGATGACTTGTCAGAAGCTTGAGAATTACCCAAACTGCAATAAGTGCCTGTGACATGCAGATCTTCATTTAACCACTTCAGCACAGCTGCTGCTTCCTTAAACATTCTTCCTCTGCATCATTTAAAATATCCATACCTTGCTGTGTAGACCAGTGAGTGAGCAGATAGAGGCACACATCAGTCACAGTTGCTTCACAATAAAAGCCTCCCTTTGGTTCGCCTATGCAAAGCTTGGCTCTGCTTCCACCAGGACCACAGTATCTTGGTCAGTGCAGTTATCCCCTGCTGAGAGGGTACAGAGTAAATGTATGCATCAAGACAATGGCATGGCATGTACAACTTAGGAGTGCTGCACCATGCCAGTGTAAATGGGGCTAAGTCTGAGAGCTGCCCTGGTGCATTGCCAGAGATAGTTTTTAATTGATTCTGCTTCTTTTTTTTGATGTATTTTCAAAATGTAGTCTATTTACATATTTTAAAGGGCTTGTTTTAATGCTTTTTGCATAGAGCTTTGTACTGTATACTTCAATCATTCTTTGTTTCTTCTGTGACAAGTAATATGCCAAAATAATTCATTTTAGAGTGATTTTGTGACAAAAAGATTGTGTTTTAGAAAAACCAAAAATAATGTGCATCATTTTTTTTTAACATAGGATCATCAGTGGTTAGCTGTCATAGTTCTTGTAGTGGCCTGCGCTATTTAAGTGTATGATACTAATCTGATGATGCATTCATTCAACAGTTTTCCTCACAGGAGGAGTGATAGTGATCAGGATGTCATACCTGGAAAGTGACAAAAGCTATGCATTTTCATTAGCTAATGCCAAAACTGTCTTAACCTACTTACTACATACTACGACTCATCTCAAAATAACGTACACATTAGACAGAATAACTTCACAAGGGAGTCTGCTTTGTAAAATATTATTCAGCTGCATTTTAAGCACTAAACTTTCAAACCTCGATGCAGAAATCACCTCTGAGGTGCTCTGTACAAAGCTCCGAATCCGGAGTTGATTCTGGGATAATGTCCCACCACCTTTGAAATGTTGATGCAATATTACACAAATATGCTGCACAGAAACTTTGCAGCACTGTCCACACCTTATCCATGCTGTAAGACTTCAATAAATGACCATTAACACGCTTCAAGGTCCTTGATTTCTCTTCAGGAATTACTGTGTGTAAGCAGGAGGAGAAGCTGGAGATCTGTTCGCTTCAGTCTAAAGTAAATAGGATAGGCAGGAGAAGCAATCGCATAACCAGGACCTGCTCTGCTATCAAGAAAACCACAGCAGTCTAGATTAAGATTTTGTTATAACCAGAATCATTGCTGTTTAATTTAATCTGTAAGCAGGTAAACTCTTTAACCTTTTCCATGTGCTGGTGGTTTCGCAATGATAAGTTCAAGTTCAATCATGGCGTATTGAGCTTGTCACCACTTTTGAAAAGTGGTCCGCAAAAACAATAAAATCTGCCCCACTTAGTAAATGAGCCATGAGTGTTGAAGTGGTACAGAGAAGAGTCAGTGTGGCCTGAGTACAGGCGGCGTGACACCACTCAGACAGGAGATTTACTGAGTTAAAAGAGACCAGACCCTTGTACCTGATTCAGATTCACTGACCCAGGACCAGGTGGTTTAGTATTTGATATTGACCCTTAGTAAATCTTTTTATTCAGCTTTAACCATTCATCATAAATTAGGTTAGGTAGTTATTTAAAGGTGCAATCAGTAAAAACAGCAGATTCCTGTATAAACAAAGTCCTTTTGTCTTCAGTGATCACAGCCAATGAAACCCTATTATTATAACTGCTTTTGTGTTCCTTTTTTTTAAAATTATAACTTTAATTAAAAACAGTTCTATTTGGCGATGAAAGGCAATGGTCAAATGTTCCAAAGAAAGACTGCAGCAGAGTTATTTCAGCAGCAGCAGCCATAACTGTGTGATCTGTAACTTTCTTTTTTCCGCTCTGCCACTTCACAATCAGGAAGAAAAGGGGGTCAACCTCTCATCTTTGTGCAGCCATACAGCCAGACGTTGTGGTCTAATCTGTGAGCGTCAGTCTTAACCTCATTATTAATATATTTTTAAAAAAACGGCTACTCTCCATAGCTCTTCCACTGCAACTCTCCTTTGTTGCAGTGGAATATGTTTTACAGAGATACAGGGGGGGAAAGCCCCAATTTCCTGCAGGGGTCGAGTATTAATATATGAACTGCTCCTCTGGGACGCAGGGGCTCGCAGTGGAGGTTGTCAACTCTTCCACAGGCTCGTTTTGATGTGTTTCCACTTAACTTTAATTCCCTGTAAATAACAAATCCATATTGTGCGTATTGATGTTGTTTGGTGTAGGTTTAGATGTATTTAATTGTTTGTTGGTATATTTGTGTGTGTGAGTCTGGGTTTGTCCCATCTTAGCCCTCACTATTGTTATAGCTATTTAGAGACATTACTGACTGGTTCTCTTAGAAATAGCACAATGGACTTTTAGTTGCAGCCTACGCTGGTTTCTGAGGGCAGATTTAATTTTTGTGTTAAACCACAGTGGGAAGAGCAAAAGAACCACACTTTCTCTCGCTAAAAACTATTGCTATTGCCTAAAAACATAAATGAATCCATGCTTCCTCGCTTCAAGCCAAGAAATTAAAGTTAGCTGGCTGGAATTTCAGGCCCAGTCTAGCTTTTAAATAAGCCACTGTAGGTGAGTCATACTGACCCTATTTAGTGGACTTTCTAAGACCCTGAACACTAAAGTCAGTAATGACTAAAAGAAACACACTGCCAAATGTTATTTGTATTTTAATTTACCATTCAAGTTTGTCAGCAAGCTCCTGTAACATGTACTGTTAACAGTGTTACCAGATGTTCAACATAAAGATGCAGGATTGCATACAGAGTAGTGTATTTCACTCAGACTACCACAGATTTGAAATCTGACCACAAATCAGCCTGTCACTGTTGGTAGTGTGTGTACAGAGTGTAGATGTGAATATATGTCTGTATTGGCTGTGTTACTTGTTTGGACTCTGATTCCAGTGACTAAGTATTTAATCCTTAGGCTTCATCTGTTCCAGCAGTAAATAATGATTCTACTCACACCAAATTTAAGACAAATTACTTGGTTGCCAGGAAAGTTGGCGGTTTATGTTCAGTTGTAGCTGAACACGATCTTATCGTCTAACAGACAAATATCACACGACTAGCTGAATAAACTTACTAAGAATTTAACGTTTATAACATGTAGATCGCAAAAAAAGCTTATTTATGTGCTGCACTTTGTCTTGTTCCAAAATAAAAAATTGTGACACTTGTAATGTCACATTATCTCACAATAGGTTATTGGTTCGGGATAATTCTGTATTCTGGGCAGCTCCGGCCTTGACAAATACTTTTTTTATATTTTAGAACCTAATTCAAATGTTTTCAAATTTATTTTACTGCTTCTAGTAATATTGAGATGCAGATTGTAGAATCTCAGTAACTGTCAAACATTATTGTAGTTTATTGACGACTGTGAGAAAGCAAGCAGGAGGGACTTAGGAAAGCTAACAGTTAACGTTGTGCCACAGAGCTGAAGAGATCCCTCAGAGGACAGGGAGGAAACGAGCTGAAGGGAGGAGAAAGGCATGACCTCTCTTGGTCACACCACCTTAGCCAAAGGATTAACCAAACAGCGGCCACTGACAAACATTCAGGAAATCAGAACCACATGCTCGAAGGGAGGTGCACCGAGATGCTTATTTGTTTTTACTAAATTAATGGAGGCTAATTGATAATGTCATTACATCACAGGAGGGGCACAGGGAAGGGCAGGGGTAAAAATCAAGGAATGTTGCCCATCAATCCTCTTTGAATACCACAGATGCAGGACTCGGTCTACCCAGAAGATTAAGATCTGTTCAGTTAACCAGGAGCAGACCTGAGTCTAACCCAGCGCTGCACCCTGTGCAGGATATAACACATCACATCTTTCACAGGCCTCACTGAGGTGTTTGGAAGACTTAAAGTGGTAATCACATATCAATTTACCACAATACAAACCTCAAAGTGGTCTAACTAACACCAGTATTGGAGGATCAAAGCAGCTGTGTTTGTACCGTTGTGCATTTTTTTGCATGAGTAATCATTTCTGAACATGAGTCATTTTCAAGAGGCAAGTTTACATGTTTTACAAATATTGATATGTAGCGTTGGAGAAAAAGCACAATGGCTGCCAATAGAGAAGACAAAATAAACATGGCTTCCACATCAGGATATGCTTTTTCAAAGAATGCTCCCATTGTAAAGACTGCCCTGCTGCAAAATGGCACTTTTTTTGTGTTTTAATCACCGAGTACACAGCAATAAAAACAGAAACAAGAAGAATTTATGGAGCTTGTGAGCAGCTTGGTGCCTAATTTACTCTGAGATTAGGACCTTGTATCAGTGAGGTGGCAAATAGAAACTAATGGAAGCAAATTACACAGTTGGAAATAATTTACTACCTTAAGAAGAAAACCCAGAATGGTGCTACCCTTACTGTCATGTGATAGTCTGTGAAAACAATGTTTATTAATAGAAATATACAGAAACTGGACCATCAGGGTTCACAACACAAATTCTGTCATCATTAACGTAGATCATTTAAAATCTGCAAAGCTCACAATTAAAGAAGAAACATGCTCAATAAATCAGAAGTGGACTGGACAGAAGGTCTGTATCTGCTTACAATCAGCACCACTTTGTGTAGCTCAGGGCTTCAGAGCAAGTGCAGCTGTGGGAGAGAGGATGGTGGCTCATGTGTTCCACAAGTGATTTAGGAGACAGCAAGGGGGTTTAGAGAAGGAAAACAAGTTCATTACACTTCCATACTTGCATATCACTCCCCAAAGGCCTGTCAATGAGGACAGTGGAGAAATGAGCGGGCCTCATCCTCTCCTCAAAAAAGTTATTAGAAGTAGCTCCAGGGTGAACATGTCATTTACAATTCTTGCTCCGAGACCCTTGACCTCACACTCTCTGGGGTCACCACTTCATTTCAGCCAGTTTGCGTTGCTCTGGTGCTCACCAAGCACAGGTTTCACGCTTTCTCCCAAATAGCATAAGCCGGTTTGGTGCGTGTATCTGTGTAGGTTGCATGGGTGGTGTGATGGCAAATGATTACAAATGTCTCCGTTCTAGCATAATTGGATCAAGCTGACTCAGAGCTTATTGAACAAGATCTTGGTTGTTTCGAAGCAGATGGATTAACAATTAAATTTGTTTGATAATTCCGTGGAATACACCTTGAACAGAAAATAAGACGCATTAACTTGAATAAATTACATTCTTCCCACAGGGAATATCATTAGCTGGGAATTCCTTCACATAGCCTCCCAAAAGACTTTGTCTTACTCTTCATCTTTTAAATGGAGGAAAGCGTCTACAGAACGTCTCATCTCTTTCATGCTGCCTTCCATCTCATAGTTTGTATTTGCATAGCACTAATCTGTTTTACAGTAAATGCTCTGGAGCCATAACCTCTTGTTTGCAGGAGCTGCATCCTAATAAAATATCACAAAGGTCACTGAAATAGCTTTCACAGCCATAATTAAATCTAGATTTTTCTATTTCAGTATGTTATTGTGAAGTTAAAGGGTTGCTGGATATAACTTGCAGATTTGAAATTACAATAATAATGTGCTCACACCAAAAACCACAAATTTTGAACATGTGGAGGCTGGCTGAAAATTTGTATAAATCAAGCTTCTCCCTTGTAAAAAAAAAAAAAAAAAATCTGTTTTTAATGGAAATGAAAACTATAAACCTGAAAAAAAATTGAAGAGGAACATTAACAAAGGTCATCGACATGTGGGGCTGAGCGATGTTTTGATTAAATTGTTAATCTGTGAAGAGTAACAGGTACCAGTGATACACAGCTCAGTGAGAGAGTAGTTGGCAAGCTGCTGCTGTTAAGCTCTACTGAATTGTATCGGTGTCTATTCCATATAAAACTCCAACACATATTCTGAGAGGTGCTGTCCTGAAACGTAAAAAATGTGCAGAAATTCAATAATCACAGGGGGCTATCAAAATTACCAACAGTGCGCCTGTTATCCATGTAAACATAACATAAAATTCTGAATGATCTCTAAGACTCACTGAGAGCAATATCAGTGCCGAGGTTTAGGTCTGATGTGCTTATGAGGAGTGAGGTTATTAGAAATATGTGCTGCGTCTGAAGCTGCTGTCCCTGTGTACGTGCAATACTTTTCACATTAAAATCCACTAGCAAGTCATTAAACTGGTGCAGAGCCTCCTAACTTTGACTTGGCCTGTGACTCACCAACTGCAGGAAGATAAGCCCTCGCTCAATAGAGCCAAGCCTGCAGTTAGCATATTAGCTTAACAGAGGAACATAATTTGTCAAAACCTTATTTTAAAGCACTATGAATGTCATCCTGTGTTGCTGCTCTTAATTGAAATGTAGTTGGCCACGCAAGGAAATATATGGGCACACATGGATGGTGTTGGCAGGATGTTTTATGGTGATGGTAACCACACCTGGTTAATATTAGCATCCTCCTTACTGTATACTTTACATTCCTCATGTCAGCTTTAGTTTGATTTATCCAAGAGAGGTTAGAAGTAGATAAAAAATTCAGTTTTCTGTTTTAGCAAATCAGAGATTTTCTGATAACTGGGGTGATAAATTTTTACAAATTATTTAGGTGCAAGTTCATTTCTGAGATAACTGCAAGCATTGCAATAATACTGTGATCATGACTTATGGCCGGCCTCTTGAGGTTTGTCATCTGCAAATGATTCAGGCCGAGGGACTAAGCCATTTCATGTTGCTAAGAGCCTCAGAGAAGTTTATTCAGAGAGCTTGGTTGGAAGTCTAACAGCTGCAGCAGCGGAGATAATTTACATTGTGCGTGCTCGTCTTTAGTGGACTTCTCCATCAGTCCAATGGCTCTGTTAAACCTGTTAATCACCACCTTTGAATGTCTGAATGGAAAGATTTAAATTATTTCTTTTTGGTGGCACTTTGATTTGAAACGCCTTAAAGAACAGAAACAAATGAATATGCAGGTTGTAACAGTCAGATGAAGCAGATTCATATACACATATAATATATGTTTTTTATGAAAGCTAAGGGTTGAAATTAGTTTGCCCTTCCCCCCCTTTGTGAACCTTGCCACAACCCCGGGCTCCTGAACCCACTTGTACATTTTAGGCCTTGATAATAAACCAACATCTGCAGAACTTACAAGTGCTTCACCAGAGTTAATTGAGTAAATTGAAGCAAGCTGCAGAGCAACGCTGATCTATGATCCCCTGTTGAGGGCCCAGAAGGGAGACAACAGATTTACTGCATGGACAGTGGGCGGCCTTTTGTTCAGGCCCTGGTTCATGGGAAGTTTGAGGTCAGTCGGGATTAAAATATCTTAGGGAACAAATGGAGTAATTTGAGTGCAATATAAGGAGCACTCTGCCAGTTTTTACCAAGGATCCAGGTGTGATTTATTTGATTTTAAGCCCCGTGTCCCTTTTTCATCTTTTTTTTTTCTTATTTACCCATTCCCTATTATTCTGGATTTACAGATAACATGAAGATTGGCCCTTTTTAACAAGCCCTTTAGTTCTGGTTCACATAACCGAGAGAGAAACAGTCATGCATATAAACACAAACAAATACCAAAGGGGAAATATCTGTTCTTTCTCTTGGGTGCAATAATGCTTGGCCTCATTAAAGTGGTCTTTAAGAGACTATGACATACTTTTTAGATTAGTGACAAACTACAGATGCAGACTTGAGATGCTGTGTTCTGTTACACTGTTCTTATTCTCTTTAGTCACATCTCCTTTCTCACATTTGCCTGTCAGAAACTATACAGACACATAAATTTGTGTTTTTTGTACATCACTAGTGTTGCTATCAAGCCAACTACAAAAAAAACCCCTAAATGAACCAGGAGCTATGGTAAGAGGAAAGGTGATATGTTAAGTAAGCATGCATATCAGATTCATTTGGAAGGGGGCATAACTATTTTAGTTACCAGGGCCAAGAGTTTGATCCTGGTTTTCTCCCTAAGGAAAGAGCCAGGTGGCTGAAGTGGTTCTTTCATACGGTGATTGTGTTAAATTGAGCATTAAAGAGAACCACTCAAGGGCCCTAGTAAAATGTGAGTGAGGAGATGTGACTGACATTGATAACGCCATGAGGACTAGGTGCGCTTATATTCAGTGATGGGCACCAAACCCAGGCAACTACCCCTTAATGTTTATGTTGTCTCATAAGTTTTTATTGATGTGTGGGTTTTAATTAACCACTTGCAACTTTTATTTTGTCAGCTTTTTTACTGGTCACAAAAGTTAACAATAAAAAAGCTTTTTAAATTTAGAGTAATTTAACATTTAGCTTTGAACCTACACCAGTTATGACATTTTACAGTTGAGATAATTGTAGTTGCTTATAGTCTATTCCAATCTGTTCCTTTAAACCTTGTTGGTTAGAATGGCTAACAGAGTTTTCAGAATGGGGGGCAACCATGTGACTTGGAGGAAGACAAAGCCAGAGGATTTAAATGTGGATTTGAGTCCTGAACAATGGAGTGATGGAGCAAATATGCCTTGATGGCCCAGAAGGCCTCTACCGTGTAACAAAGAGAGCTGCTACTGATTTCAGTGCAGCCTGCGTTTTCTTTGATGCTGAAACCACCAAACATTGACTCAGCCACTCACTTCAGAGAAAGGCTAGTTGGGTTATTTCTCCTTTAAGGTTGATTTTCTCTTAGTGTCGTTCTTGGCCAAGTATAAAATTTCCTAAGCATTAGCATTATCCTCGTTCTGTTTTCTGTGATCATCAGTAAAACTTCGACACAGCATCTTCTTTAAGTTGTAAAAGAACTGGGGCAACTGTTGAATTCATACTGTCCCAAGAAACAAGGACATGCACTCTTTGGTCCTTCCTCCCACCTCCCCTTACCCTGGTCCGTAGTCAAACTGGCGATCGGCTGCCACTTCGATGAACCTTCAGAAAAATCCATAAAGTTTTTACTGGCGCTCTCTGTGTAGCTGTCATTCAGGGTGTGAATGAGAGCATGTTGAGTTTTCAACCCTCACCCTCATGTCGAGCTGTAGTTAAATAAAATCTAACCTCAGCACATGGCAGCTGTTGAAATGTTGCCAAATTGATGAGCCAAAATGAGCCATTTTTTTTTACCTGCCTTTACCTGTTGCACATGTACAGCACTGTGCACAGTGCACTCTACTGCCACTGTGCCCTGTGTATGTGGTACGTCTCCTATTGTTCAGGTCACATAAAGAAGAGTATGGAACTTCATCAAACACTCAACCAGAGCACAGTGGAAGTCAAATAATCAATATTTATGTTCATATTTACATTTAGTTTATGGTCTATTAGCAAGACTCCTCACTTTTCTGGACTCAAAAGAGCTCTGTCAGCGGTGCCTGTCTGCCTGGCGCACATTTTGAATCACTCTAAACAGACAAACACAGTATTCCAAGAGACAAATAACAATTTTATAACATCTAGCAGACATTCAAAAGTGCTGGGTGACATTTTCAGTGTATTGCTGCAAGCAGGATGCAGACCTGCATCTGTTACTCCAGCTGTCTGCAGCAGGAACATCCTCTCCCAGTCTGCTGTTGTTATTGCACACAGCCACACGGATCGCAATGTACAAACAGCCTTAGCTGGTGGGGCTAATTGTCCTGTGGCATTTCCTAAGTGGAAATTTCTCCAGCAAGGTATCCTCCGATTCTTGGCTGTGTCTTTAATGTTTTTGATAATGTCTGCTAAAAGTTCCCAGGTCCAGGTGAGCATTCACAGGTGAGGACAGTTAGTGTGTGACTGGCAGGGATTCATCCATTAAAACCATCACTGACTCCCCCATGGAGCATTTCATCACATCAGTGTTTATTCAATATATACTGTATTTGGCTGATGCATCTAAGCAGCCATGTGATTGGCCCAGATCATCTGAGCCAGACATTCACCTCAGTGGTTCTGATTAGAGGATAAGGTAAAACATAAACAGCTGTTTCATGTGTCGGAAATATTTTTTATATACTAAGTTCACAGAACTTAGATAAAGAAATAAAAAGCAGAAGGATTTATCTAATACATAATAATCAAATTGCAGTTGTGAGAGAACTTCTCTAATTGCTTCTACACTCCCCCTTCAACACACACAGACACACTTACACACACAGCCCCATCTGTCTAATAAGGACATTCACAAGTAAAAATTACAGCATATGCTATTATCACTGAGATGATTAAACATTTAGGCCAAATGTGGCTCCATTCCCAACTTGAATTTACAACCAGATCTTTTTCATGTTCCTTGTCGAAAGCACACAAGTCTCATTATCTTGCCTAAAATACAAAGGATATGTTCCCGATGCCAATAAATTTCCCCATGATTGGACGCAAATGATAATTAGCCATGTTGTATCAATGGGCTGCCAGCCACACCATCTCTTGAAACCTTTCTCGCCCGGACGTGGCCAACAATTGGCTCCGTGCCTCCCTCAATCACATACAGTCGAATCAGTAAGCAACTGCATGAGGGTTTCATAATGGGAAGGGGAGGGAGTGACACACACCGAGCAAAACAGGCCGAGAGAGAGAGCAAGGGAGGAAAGGTGGGAGGAGGAAAAGGGAGGGAGAGAGAAACAGCGGGCCAAACTCGTTTTCCGCTTGATGGGTTAGCTGCAGAGAATGCGCCTTTACTAGGTAAATGATTAAGGGGGGTGGGAGGGGGACCTATGCTGCTATGCTATTATGTGCTTCAAAGGTCTCCAAAGGCAGGTTAAATGAAAAGCAAATGTGTTGCCCTGCTGCTCAAATACCTCAAATGTTTTAGCAGGTGCAAGCAATGAAGAGGTGGGCAGTGACAGCAATGTGCTGCACCTTGCTTGGGAATCGTGGATCCTCCTGTTTGGGAGAGACGGACAATGTCCCACCAGTGAAGGGTGAGACGGGTCCAGCGTCTGCCAGTATGAGGGAGGTCGAGCTCTGCTCAATGTTCTCACCACTCTGACCTTCGTCTTACACACAGGTGAAAAGGCAATTGGGTGCAAGTGATGTAGCTGTATAACACACAGTTATACAGCAAGCACTTGAGCACTAATCAATAATTATCCTTTAAAACTTTTCCAAGACTGGAGCATTTTTAATGAACATGTATCTAAGCTTCACTCATCACATTAAAGGCTGATGTTGTTCCCTGTCATTCTCATTGTCATCAAATCACATTAATACACCAATACCAGCAATGCTTTAGTCCCTCTCTTCCAACTCACCCTCCTCAACTTTTTAAAAAGGCTCACTGATTTCCTGAAACAGCTGGGCACTGTAGGTTTTAACCATATTCACTCAGATAAGAGTAAATAGTGTAGTTGTTGTTATTACACATTTAGTGTTTTGGTGAGTATTTACAGCAGCAGGGCAGTGTAAGTTGGACTGACTCAAACTAAAATACAGTTCCTGTCTTTATCATGATGAAGGAATGTGTCAGCCAGTGCAGCGTTGTGGTGTATTGCTGTGGTCTTGGACATCATCGGAGCTCCATGGCTCACTTATTTGTAGGATCACTTCATTGTTGGTTTTTGTTGTTTCATCAGATAAGTTGCCAAAAAAAAAAAAAAAAAAGAATATCGTATCACCACGCCTCCTTTAACGTGGACAAACCTTACACTGGTTTTGTTGCCATACAAGAAATACTGTATTGATTACCAATAGCCTAAGACAATATTAAGCTAAGCTAAGCCAAGACTCAATAAAGACAGCTCTCCCAATAATCCAGTGAAGTGTCCTCCTGTGATTAAATAAATTGAGCTTCATCACCAGTTAAACATGTTTAAAACAACTTAATGAGACTTTGAGAAAATTGATTAAGGTAAACACATATCTAATGATATGTAATGATAGTGATAAACACCACTGTGCTCCAGATAAATTACTGTGATCACATGTACTCATATTAAAGGTATAATAGCACTGACATAATCAGTGTGGTGTTTACATGCTGTAGGTCCTGTTGTACTGCCTTCATTGTCAGAATGGCAGTGTAATCTTGATTTTTGTGTGCATGTAAATGAAGTCCCTCCTGTAGATGCTCCAAGTGAATCAACACACTCTCAGTTCACCTGTTCCATATCAGCAACGTCCATTACATAATCACAGCGCAGTGATTACAGGTCTCCTACTGGCAGAGCAATTACCTCGGCTTGGTCATTATCACCTCATAACATCATCTGCTCTCTACATATCAGCACAGACAGCATAGCTGTATATATTACTCAGTGTTAGGTCACAAAATGCATCCGCCGTACTAATGCAGTGTAATTTGTTCATTATAATAAGTGTGAAAGTAATAGGTGTAAACACTGATAAGCAAATTTGTGATACCTATTATTCTCACTTTTGTTGAGGGTGCAGACATTTGGAAGAGATCGCACAAAACAGAGGTTCACATGAAGAAGAAAGTAAAAACTGGCTATAATTTTTTGAGACAATGAAATTCAAATTCAAATCAGTGCAATGATAGGAAATGTTTTGATGTAACTAGGCAAAATCTCTTGTCCATCAGCACTTAACATCATGGTAATAAGATAAAGCTGGTATTTTAGGGGGAATGTTCCTTCTTTTGCTTCACATCTGACTTGCGAGGAGATTTAGAAGTAGTTTTTGCTTTTAACAAATAATTTAAAAACTAGAATAATGTATCAAATTGAGTCATTATCATTATTTCATAGGACAGCTCAAAGACGGTTAATTATTGAAGTACTGCTGAGACAGACTCACTGGTTGTTCTTTTAATGTTGTACCACTGTGTAAAAAAACTGCACATTTGCAGTGGCAGTATTTGTACACAATGGCATCATCTCTTATACTTGAGTAACAGATCTGAATATTTCCTCCACCTCTGCATTTGGCCACATGTGCAATACTGTTTTTCATTTGTTTTGTTCTTAATAGCGGTTTTTGAAAATAATTCAGATCATTATAAACCAATATTTATGTATACATTATCATTATACATGATAAAAGACCTTGCAACACTGTCCATTCAGTGACTTACCTCACTGTAACATTAACTCTAACGTGTGCGTCACGGCAAAAAGGCTTAAAGACAAATGACAAAAAAACATTTTTTCTGGTCTCAGTTCAAACCTTTGCCTGGTAGAACAAACTTCATCCGTTTCTGTTCACAATATGATGAATGTAAAGTATGATGAATTCCGGGGTCTTTGCCTTGCTTTGCTTTCTGTCTCTCGGTCTAGAACCATTTGTAAATCCATACCCAAGGAGTACAGGTGTTGATTAATCCTCTCGACATTTTCCCGAGACTTTCTTTCATTCGTATTGACATTCTTGCAGCTGCCTGGCGAGTGGTGGGGAAATGAAAGCGCTGCCATGGTATTTTGGAAGCCCCTCAGAAGTCAGACTTACACGGGCTAGCTGCTGTGATGGCCTACATTATGAAGTTTATGGCCTGTGGGGGTCTGCTCCCGCTAGCCCAACCAAAGGACCTCGTGAAAATGCCCGTCCCTGACTGGATCAGCGCGTGCCAGACTCCTCAGCTCCAATTTACTCCAGACAGATGCTGGAGTAAACTGCTGTTCTAGCTGTAACCATGAGTATAATGAACAATATAAAAATGATCTCACCCAGTGAAAAATACAGTAAGGAATAACTACATTATGAGCCTGGACTATCATCATTTTCATGTAACAGTATTTCATATTCTACAACATTAGAGTGCACTAAAAATGAACCCTGACTTGACCCAGCCAGTAACACCACAGCTCGCCCACTCCTTTCACCCTTGGAGCCAGTGGCTGCCCCCGCTGCCGCTGCCCTGGTGGAAAGGGGTGGTTTTATTGTGGTTATGTTCTCTAGCAGAGCGGTAATGAGTCGCATTGCTCTGTGCTGCAGCTCTAACATGGTGTAACTGTGTTACACTGTGGGTGAATCCACTCACAGCCGAGGAAAGAATTTCATGGTGGTGGTTCAGACACAGATAAAGGCTTTCTCTTCATTAAAAAAAATAAAAAATAAACAAGGGAAGAAAATGATATGTCAACAATTTATTGACATAACACTTTTTTTTTGCCCCCCTTCGTCTCATTATGATTCCTCAGCTGTGTTGTTGCCAAAGTGTCAGATGGAGAACTGCTCACAAACTAATTTAAAAGTTCAATCACGTACGGTTGTAGCAGTTTGTACTTTGACAAACTCCTGGCACACAGTGAGTACAGTTAGTGATACAAGAAGACACACACACACACACACACACACACACACACACACACACACACACGCACACACACATATTAGTGTACAGAACCAGCACATGACAAAAAACTGAATCAGTTCATTGCTGTTTAAGTGTTGAATAAACACACCCCACTGTGCCGCTGGATTGTTTTGAACATTTTGAGAGTGATTGATGCTTTTTCTTGCCTGAGAAAATTGTGTGCAGTTTAGAGAGTTTAGCTGGGGTGGAATATTATGCAAAGAGGCATCTCCACCAGAAGGTTTTTTTTTTTTTTTTGAGGGTCAGGTTGAGCACTTACTGATGGAGCAGCGAGAGGAATCTTGGCTTCTGCACTTATCTGGTGTGTGTGGAGTGTGGGGTACTTTCCTCCCTCTTTCCTCCATTTCTTCTCTATCTCTGGCACCAAACTTATCAAAATAATGTGCAGTAAGATCATTTTTGGCTTGCGCCTGACAAACTGATATAAATTTCAATCTGACTCTGACAGAAGTTTTCATTTTGCCAAGAGTGCAAAAAAGAGGCGTGTGTGTTGTGTTGCGTGTGTGTGTGTGTGTGTGTATTGGGAGGTGTACTGTACACGTCTTGTGAACACAAGTTAAAATGTGACCATAGGAAAAGAGGAGTTGGCCAGAAATTATTGTGTCTTCAAACAACACCCAGGATGAACAAACATTTGTGTTTGAGTCAATCAGTAAACCACAAATTCTTTCACGTCTTTCATGGCTTTAGAGCCAAAGCGCTGCCTCTGTTCTCCACTTCAGAATCACTTTAATAACTCTGTTATTATTCCTCAGGATCATTACTATTATTATCATTACCACCTGTTGGGAACCACTCCAGTTTTCAGCTGAGAAACTAATGTGAAAATATTCAGTGATTTCAATCCAAGCCCCCTTTGATCCGATGCAGCCTTTTGTCAGGTGTCCACCACGCTGCTGGAGACAGCGAGGTGGCAACCCTGCTCTGGCTGGGATGCCACTCAGCAGTGTGCCATCAGCGCCCCGGTCCAGTTTGGCACTGGCTGCAGGAGCAGGAATCTTGCACCCTCATTACACCTCAGCCACTCTAATTACAACCTGCTCAAGAGCTGTTATCCTACACCTCACAGTGACAATGACAGTGCCTCCTCTTAGAGGCCTGGCCGGTTTTCTGTACCAAGGCGCAACACAACACCCCTGTAAATAAATGACGGTCTTGCTGGAAAGAACATGCAGCACGTACCAATTACTAACTAAAACCTGTGATCTGTTGGAAGCAAATATTTTCCTGGATTGAACATTTTTTTTAAGGCACAAATGCTGTTTCCTTTTGAATTTTGATGATGATGGTTTGATGTATTCAACTGAGCGATGATGAAACCAAGCTGAATTCTTTCTGGCCCTTCGCTCGGTTTCATGAAGGAGAAATCCATTTACAAAACAGGCACTGAATTCGGCTATGAATGTGTTCCATGGTGTCCTATCACACACACATTATTGTTTGAGATCCTGTGTTATGCTGACAAATCCTCTCGTGGCAGCAATCACCTAAGCGTCTTCCATGAAAGGGATGTACATATTCCTCCACTTATTTCAGAATTTATTGTGTTCATCACTAATCCAAAGATGGGTTCCTCATGTAATACCCGCCATCTAATCATTCTTAGTACTCCAAGGGCTTGTTAGACAAGATCCTGTAGACTGTAATTGTTTTGTCAATTGATCCCATTGAAAAGCAGAGATAGATTAGAGAGCAGGAAACAGTAGAACATTATTTTGGAGCATAAAAAAAATTCACATCATTTCTATGATTTTAAACATATGAACTCTTCCAAATTAAAATGTGCTTCAACATGAAAAATGGCACATTGAGGGGATAGACTCTGCATCTGTGTGAACACCTTGCTGCATCTCTTTGAAGACAGCACACACATTGTTTATGATAAGGTGCCTGACTTCTGAGCCCTGTGACAGCGAGCAGTGGCTGCCTACTGTATGTCCTCGCTGAACATAAACATATTACACAGCATAATGTTTTTATAAAAGTCCATATTAGGCCGCGCAGATCTTAAAAGGTTTATGACGACCATTTAGCATCATGAGAGCGAAGCTTAACATGGCCATGTCAAGATAACATGCAAGCATCCGTGTTGTTTTCATTGGCTGTCAGCACAGATTTTACAGTGTCTGCGGGGAAAAGGGGCATATGTGCTTAAGATGCTCCTGCAAGGGCTGTCACTGCAGGAGACCAGGGACGAGGACAGGGAGGCGCAAAAATAGAACAAGAGAGACAGAGAGCTCCCCTGTCCAAAAGGATGATAAGGAAGAATAGAGCACAGTGGATAATTTGACTGGAGTAGGGGGATAATATGGGAGCAGTATTTTATTTGAGACGGCAGATCTTCTCTCATCCGAGCCTCATTCATTCATTCGTGTTGCTCTGAGATGCAGTGCACTGGCAAGAGCGGCGCTGCAGAAACTAGGTGGAGCTATTGCTTACATCTGCGTCCACTGGTGAGGATTCCAGGCCAAGAGAGGGGAGGGGAGAAGACAATGTTTAGGAAATGAATGCAGTGCAGGGCTGGGTCACAGCCTAGAATAAGACCTCGGGGGTATGAGAAAAGGAGTAGCACTGTGAACTGTGCACCTGTCACACAGGATCTAGAGGGTCTCAGACTGAAAGTACAGCTTTAGGCCTGCTTGTTACTCCGGAGGAGGGCAGAAATATAAGAAAATGTCTGCACAGTTCATTCTTTATCGAACTGGTGCTCCACTACACCCCTAAAGATGACACCCAACAGAAATTAATCTATAGGGAGATTGTGTTGCAGTAATGCTGAGTTGAAATTTGCAGACTAAATTACTCGTTGGCTCTATCTCCCCCATCACCCATGCATCATAAAAGCAGGGGTTTAGTGTGAGATGAATAATCTCGCTCCAGCATGCCTCTCTTCTGCTGCTCCCCCTCACGCCATAATCGTCAGAAGGCAAGCCAGCTTAGTCAACCCTGTGCTACGGGCCAGGATAATAATTGCTGTATTAATTGGTGTTGTCCAGGCTAGACAGAATATAAGAGATCCCACTGGGGCTAATAATTAATGTTTTTTTACCTTCTCTTTCTCTCCTCCTGCTCTACCTCCACCACCACAATCGCCCGCATGCACACACACACACACACACACACACACACACACACACACACACACACACACATACTCCCTCCCTGCCTTCATTTGCTGTATCATTAAGAAAGCGCTTCAGTACGTCCACCAGCCTGAGCAGCAGGATGATGACGTCTCACAAGAGTATTTTTAGATAAGGCAGTGGACAACAGCACTATCGCCTGTGCTGATTATGTTTATTCTTTAATCTCACGCCACAAAAAGATATGGGTATCATGTAGTCCTGGCTGCTCGCAGTTGTCTGTAAGGATGAAGGGTCATGTTAAGGCCTGATACAGAAGCCTGGGTTAAACTATACTAGGCTGGCTTGATGGGAGCATGATGGCAGTCCAGTTCAGTTGCTAAATATCACTGCCTGGAAGCTTGTGATTGAGTGCCATCTCATGAGGAAGTTAAAGAATATCGAGCAGTATTTACTTTGTCTTTGTTCTCGATGTCCCGATGGCTGCTGTATTACTGCCCCTCCTGGCACGAACCTGCTTAAGTTCCTTGTCGAAGCCCAGTGAGTCAGTCTGAGAGTGACTGCCAAAGAGGAGAAAAGCGTTTTATGAAAGGCACACAGGAGCTCATGGCGGTTTTACGCAGCCCTCCACCTTCAGGAAACAGATAATTACAGGCTGCATTATGTGCTGTAGTATCATGTCAGAAAGTATAGTGACTGCACAGGACTGCTGAATGCGCTATTACAGCATGTGTTCCAATTGTAAAATGATGATTATACTCTATGATCCTTTTAATGACAGATATGGGGATTTTTTTTTTTTTTTTTTTTTTTTTTTTTTTCCGCTGGGATTTGGCACAGACCCCAATGTGGTGCTTTTCAACACAACCCAAAACT
>JBBMJY010000003.1:18025209-18054273 GCA_037833715.1 Toxotes lorentzi
GGGGGAATGGACAAGGGGGTTGGGGGCGGGGTTGAAGGGGGGGTTTCGAGTGGGAGATGGGGGTTTTATTTTCGGGTCCTTTTGAGGACAGGGGGGGGGGTTTTTTTTTTTTTTTTTTTTTTTTTTTTGCTCAGCTGGTATTTAGCACATATCTCAGTGTGGTGCTTTTAAACACATCTCACAATTTATGGGGGAAGGAACAGAAATTTGGAGCTAGTTTAGAGAAAATGGCCTAATAGGAATCTCACTGGGTTATTTTCAAATATAAGCCCGACCGCACACTAACTTACAGATCTGTCACAGCTTTAATTTAGTGACCTCCCATGGTGTGCTTGTTCTTTTCATTCCTTTCTTTCTCTCACTTTCTTTCTTTCTTCCTTTGCTTCCAGGATAAAATGGAAATGATTGAGGAAATAACCCTTTCCTTTTGGAGGGCCGATTGAAGGTCATTCAAACATGAGTACCTGTGCTGTGGAGATTAGGCAACTCAGTATTAACAGGCTTCATTTCAAGTCATTTGAGGTCGTATCTGCCATGTCACAGAGACTGTCGCCTTAACGTCCTCTCTGTTGTCCTCAACCAAGTCTGTTTACTGTATGCCTTAATTGTAGCCACAGCTTTAATAAGGCCCAAACGAGGTGAAAAAAACAACTCCTGTGTAATCACGTGCAGGGAGAACTGGCCGAGGCACAGCTCAACTCTACAACCAGGCAGGGAATTAGGACCATGTAGAGGCCCTACTTTGTTAACAGTCCTGACAGGGCTATTTGACCATCTGCTTTAATTACAGGTACCGACACACTCACAAGTTAATGCCTGAGTGTCACCAGCGCGAAGGTGCAAATTAGTTTCCACTTGAGGAACCAGGGTGTGCCACAAATCAAACTACGACATCAATTGGCCTCAGACATCAAGCACAGTCAAGTGTCTGTGCTAATCAATTTCATCGGTGCAGTCTTTTCATTTTTAGGAGCCAATTTAAACATTATTTATGGAAACACAGTTCTACCTTTCTTAGCTTTGTCTCTTTCAAAACATTAACATTCTCTTCTTGTGAGAATTTATGTTCTATGAGACACACTCGGTGCTTTGTTACATGTGTACACATGTAGACGGTAGGACAGAATGTTGCCACCATGGTTGGTATTTCAAAGGCAAAGGTTTATGAAGCCTGCAGGGCAAATTAAACAGCTGCATTCCCAGCATGCCTTGTTTTGCACCACCCTGGCAGTTAACTTAATAGTAGGAGTCTTGCATTTGAGTTCCCAGTTTTTACTTGGACCTGATCAGGCTGCTGATTTGATTTGAACCTGGTCAGATTGTAAAGTCAAACTGGAGCTGCATCCAGTTAAACTGACAATTCTTGGCCCCATAATGTACCTCTCTGCTCCAGAGGCTTTCCCTCTTCAACATCTGCAGCAGGCCAGCACCTCTGCAGAGGGCATGACACAAGGGAAACCTACAGTATTACTTTTCACATTTCACCCGTATACTCACCTCTGACTCATGGGTGTTACCGCGGTGAACTATCAACTAATCAGCTTTCTACACGTATCTGCCCGACGTCGACAGTTCGCCTGTTATTCTCTGTTCTTGCAAGTCCGTGTAGAAAAGAGTGAGCTCTGTGGCTCTTAAATCAAGCACTCATTAGCAGAAGAACAGATTGTCTTTTCTTCCAGCGCCTCTGTCCTTCAGATAAACAGGCCTGAGTGCTTACATATGATCCCTTCAGCTAACACAGCCCATCCTGACCAACTGATGGGAGGAATAGTAATCAGGCAGGCAGTCACATGGACGACACACTATACTGCCCATAGGATGCAAACTTTAAACTACTTCCCACGATGGACTGAAAAATGTAGCATGTGTTGCATAAATCTGAGGAATATCTAATCTCTGTGAACTGGAACTGTCAGTACTTTAAACCGGGAAAGCCTTATAATAAAACGGTAAATTACACTCGTGGATAAAAATAAGCACTGAACAACTGTATGTGTTTTTTTATTCTCCGCAACACTTTGAAATCGATTGTTAAGAACGAGAAATCAAAAAGAAAGGGGTGGCTCTCGTTCTTGCCAAACGCCGCCTAATGGTGTGTTTTCATCCAAGCTAAACGTCTGTCTTTGTGATCTCTTCCTGCAGGAGCCTGGTGTTCTGTCAGCCGCCCAACTCAGGCAATAACTGTCATTAATTAGTCTGATAAATTACGTCCAAAACAATGACATGTTTAAATGGTCCAATTTAGCTCAAATCCTAAATGAGATATTACATCAAAAGCCAGCCGTTTCTCTCTTTTAGCTGATTTAAAGAGGCATACTGCCTTCCTGAAAGCATTTTAAAGGTTACGATTTCCTCAGATGATAAAGCAGTACCTTTTAATGAAATTCTAATTAGTAATTTCATGGACTTTGTTACCAACCATATCTGATTAGTGCACATTTTCACAGCCCACTTTAATTAAGCACACTTACAGTACAGTTTCAAACATTCCCCACTTGAAGATGAAGCTCAGTGCGTCAGAAAACTTACTTTGTAAACACAAATGTTGCAGTTTTCTTTTTTTAATTAGATTAAATTTGAATACATTCCTTTTTTGTGTGTGTGTTTGTGGAAATATGTTTTTTGGGGTTTTTTTTTCCCCCTTCTGTAGCACATGCCCTTGAACATGAAAATTGTGGTGACGATAAGGTTCTCATTACCTACCATGAGTTTTGGTTATTATTTAAAATGATGACAACACAGTTAATTGGCTACAGTTTTTCTCCCTCATTTGTGGAACTTTTCATCTTAAACTCAGCTGCATGTTATGATTTAAATTAATTCCCAGACTTAAAATTTGTTTGATTTGTTCACAGCGGTGGTAACTTGACAATGAAAAACACAACTATAATGTGGGAGGGGCTGTTACAAGTCGTTGCATCAAGATGTCTGTGTTTTTAAGCAATATGCACACTGTAATCACATTATACTTTTCCCAAGTCAGTTGTATGTCTCCTGTCCCATATTGTCAAAGCCAATTACACACTGTTGGTGTGCTGCTCGAGGCTTTGGGACTGTTGACCAAACGGCCCCGAGACATAATCTGATTTCACTTTCATTCAAATCGTTTTCCACTTTGAGATCTAATCCTGGTTTCACAATATGACCTCTGACCTCGAATATCAACCGGACTGGAGTTGGTATTTAATGTTCATCAGTGCTCGATGTGGGAGTCTTCCCCTCACAGTGGAGTGCTTTTGACACAGCCTTCACCCAGCTGCCTCACTCTGGGCCCCAGTGGACCCTCTCAGGTCCCTAACCACACAAGTGTTTCCACGGTGGCGAAACTGTTTCAGTCTGACTGACATCCCAGTGTTGGGGTACAGAGTTATAAAAGTGCACAAAGCGTGACAGACCACCTTGGCCCTACCTCCTCGCCCCATATCTCCTTTTAAACATGGAGTCCACCCTGTCAAGTCACATGCCGGAGACGTAATTTAGACTAATAATTACCAGACATCACCACAATGAAACATCAGTGTCTGAACTTCTTTGGACCAAACTGAATTTTAATACATTTGGAAAAGGTTGGCCGGAGGCAGGAACCCCGCACACTGGGAAAGGCTTTGCACATGTGGAAGCACTTTGGGAAGTGATAAATGATTTGAAATCCACAGCGTCCCTGAAAATGGAAATTAGGGCGAACAGGTGTTAAATGGGAACCACTGGTGCATTTTGAACAGGGGAAAGAAAACGTCCCGGGTCTTCAGGGCCAGATGTGACAGGGCCGGGCCCAGGACAGGGAGGGCATTGCTGAGTGGTCATGGCCCGAGGTGTGTGATGTGTGGAGGCCCCATGTGCCTGACCTCCCCTCCAAGAAATAACGGATCACTTGTGTCAGCTGTTCTTGGGGGGAAAACTCTCTCTTACCCTCCCCGCTGCCGCAAATACACTGCTCCTCTGGAGCGCATAAATAGAAATATTATCAATTTAGCTTTAGCATAACTTTCCTTATAGATAACATGTGTGAAGTCATTTTTAGCTGTGATCTGCTGTACACGTGAGGTATTTCAGCTAAAGAATATGATAATAGCAGCTTCAGCTTGCACATTCCCATCACCTCTGGCATTATTGCTAATTTGTATGGGTGCCGTCTTTAACATGGATAATTGCCATAAATTGGAGCTTTATTCACAGAGGGTCAGGAAATGGCCAAGTATAACAGCCATCAAGCGAGTAAGACTAATTTTCCCTCTGCTCTGCCTCGTACTCTAACTGGAATTTTCAGGCCAAGGGAGCTGGGCCGTAACCTAAATGCCCATGATTTCATTCACATCATGCCTGGGGTCTGTTCACCTTAGGGAGCCATTTTAAATGTGATGAGTCATTTACATTGTCAGAGATAATGAATGAATAACAAAACGGCAAATGTTGCTGGCGTTACAGAAAATAACTCAAGTAGGTAGGAAGAACATGGGATTGGGTTTCATTGTTGGAGCGACAATGAATATTCTCTAATTCTGGACAATCTGAGCTCTGATGCAGTTGACAGTAAGCCCGCCTCTGTACCCACCTAAACACCCCACCTCCACTTTCCTTAAACACACACACACACACGCTTACTCACATATCTTCTCACTGTTTGGTTGACTTTCTTGGTGAAATTTCTTTTTGCCCGTTCCCCCAGTCAATCTGGCTTTCTCTCCTGATTTCATGGAAACTTTCCCGGACTGCCGAATTGTCCACTCATTTTAGCTCCAAACTCTCTGGTTGTTTTGTCCTAGCTGTCAAAACAAGAGACGTCAACATTAGACACGTTGGCAGCGCCGGCGATGTCGACGCTGCGCTGCCTATCGCCTCGACCTGAGAGGATCCCAGAGTGGATCAATCTGCTGAGGATTTCTTGAAAATAGCCAGCTGTTGAGACTCTGTGGTATAGTACAGACTAATAGAGTGGCACACTGCCCAGATGGAGCCTAATCCTATCTATACATCAACATAAGTTAACCATTTCATTAACCCTGCTGTACTAACCACTGCTGTGGGAAGGCTCTGTGGCTGCATTGTTTTGCCATGACACCACTGTATGGGAGTTTAATTGGCTATTCCATTAATAACACGGGCAAACTAATTTAGTAGAACCTGTCCTCTTTAAACCACGGGAACAAAGAGTAGGAGGGTGGAAATCAATCTCAGCTTTGTGCCTGAGCCACTGACCCGTTCATGCTTTGAAGATTGCTGCTGTAAAAAAAAAGAAAAAGAAAAAGAAAAAAAAAAGCATCTGAGAAGTTATTTAACTACAAACAGAGCCTACCTTCCCCATTCCAGCTGCATAATCAGGCATAATAAGTGACTGCAAAGGTCCACTTAATGTATTTCTAACACTGGAGACCTGCTAATCCTGTCAGGAGGAATGAAATGGAAGGGGGGGGGGGGGGGGCGTGCAGAAGCCCAGCCATGGAGCTGAGCATTTAACTCCATAACCATGCAGGCAAATGCCTGGGCGCCTTTCACACAAAAAGAGAAAGAGAGGGAGAATAAGCCCAGCTTCATATTTCAACCCAAAGTGGGGATCCATTTTTCCGCTTTAGTGGCCATCGAGGAACAGTGGGAATAACAACAACAGCAGCCACGGCAGTAACAGCCTGTCTCACTGGGCTGAGTCCTCATAAACCTATGCCATTATCACTCTCTTTATGGGCCTTTAAATAGAGAGCCCTTCAGATCAGCCATGTGTGCTCGCCCAGGTGAACATCAGCCCCCTCCCTTTCCTTTTTTCCCCCCTCTTTTCCTGCTTTTTTGAATCAGCCTCTTTGTCAGTAATCATTTAAAAATATTTTTCTTGCAGACATTGTGTACAGTACTGGGGTGACTGTATCCATGTGTTTGCATGCATACCTGAATGCCGATTTTTTCTTTTAAATAGGTTTTTGTCTTCTTTACAATAGGCTGTTTGTGTTTACTCTCAGAGCTGACTCTTGATTACAGCTCCCAATTTATTTACTATTCATATTCTTGATGTACGGAGCAGCCAGTTTTGTTCCAGTTAACTAACATTATGCTGTCAAATGATGGAAAGCAACACGGAAAATGCTGAGCCTTCGAGCATGGATGCCCTGCAAATAATGGAAGCATGAAAAGGGAAGAAAACAAACAAAGAGTCCCAAATCAACAAACACACTGAGACTCATCAGATATCGCATTTTCCCCAACTCTGTTTGTCAAAACACCTTTTATGGTGGTCTTTGAAATTCAGGGGCCCCATTAACAGTTCAAGCATATAATCACATCTCCGTAATGAGGTATTAATTAAGCGAGGGGCATCTATTGGCCCGCTAAACAGCCTCATAAACAATTGACAGGAGATTTGCGATTTTTGACTCCCTGACACCATTAAACAAATCAATATTGGGTTTTGCAGAGACGCTCCCCGCCTGGCTCTCTCTGGTCTTTGCCAATCAGCTCTGTGGAATACTAATGAGGGAATTAACTGCCTCATATTCCGCATGTGTCCCATCAAACAGATCCTTATCGAGTGAGTCTCATTTGCATGGAAGAAGACTCTGCTTTGTAGGTAAAGATTTCACAATATGTCACTCATTATGCCAGCCCACCCCACCCCAACTCAATCTCCTATCCCTCCACTTGTCTCTTATTTTTCTGTCAGACTCTTGAATACCCCCATGACCATCACACAGACACACAAACACACACACACAGCCACGCTAGACATCCACAGGCTCCATTTGCTCCTTTAGTCTTGCAAAGACATGATGATGTAACACAATAAACAGAATAATGGTTTTCAAGTGGCGTGTTTATCCTCAGTATTTCTGCTCAGATTTTATCCCGCCACGCCTACTGTGTGTACTTCTTTGACATGACTGCCTGTTTGTTGTCGCCTGGCATTGCGCTCCTTACGAGTGCCTCAGTAAGCTTGTTTGATGAATATTGCACTCAGAACACTTAATGATGTTTGCTCTTTAAATTACAATGTTGTCATCCAAACCTGCTTTTCCACTGAGTGCTACGCAGTCTGAAATGGCGTCGTACACATGCTACGGCTGGCTTTTTTTTTTTATGATGTGACACACCTTTGTTTAAAATAAGAGAAGCAACTAGTTTCCAGATTGATTTTTACTTGATAATTATAGGTTATATGTTTTTGGCCACTAGCAGAGCGATGGTGGAATGTTTTTATGAGTTGGTCCCTGTTGTGTTTGTATCATGCGTGTATATTTTTCCATTGACTGTACCATGATGTGGGCACATACACGCATGCAATTTACATCTTGCTTTCATGCTGTTCTGCTGCTCAACGGTTGGTGACGGTATTGTGACAACAGAAGCGGCAGTTTGCCCACAGACTGAGTGAAGGAGACTGTTAGCATGCAAACATGAATATAAACAAGAGGGATGGATGTTAAAATAAAATCTGCTTCACAAGTGTTTTATGAGCAAAAACATGCATTCAGCATGTTTCCTATACATCAGGGATGTACACAATGCATTTTGGTGAGAAACACTAAATGTAAACAGAAACTTTGTTCGTTAACAGGAAAACTCCATACAGTGCCTTTAAGTTTAATATTAATGAGTTTTATTGCCAACTTACCATGAATGCACCCAACATGTTGATATATGCAGTGTGTTTTGGTGAGAGACACCAAATGTTAACATGACTTTGAAATAAGCACGATTCATTTTGCTTGGTTTTTTTTTTTTTTTTTGGTTTGTTTTGTTTTACCTAAGACATTTTGTCACCGCAGGAAAAGCACAGTTGTAGATTTAATGATGGTTGAATTCCATTTAGCTGCTACAGTTTCAGGGCGATTGTTGGCTCACTGCCACACTGTCCTGACTTACTGGGACACCTGAATAGAACAGAGCAACCATTAAAGTTATTAGTGACACCTGTGCTTTTCTTCTTCAACAAGTCAGAAACACCTTTTGTCTTTTGAAGTTTCAGATTGTAAGGCAGCTAATTCTGTGGTAAAATAAGCGCATCACACTGAAATGATGATTGAGGCATGAATTACATGCTGCATTCACTGCATTTCCTTGCAGCATTACATTCTCCAAGTTTAGGTTTCAGCAGGTGAGCCCAGAAGGACGCAGCATCTAATTTAATCTATCTTGGGAGTGCTCTCCGCACTGCTCACCCCAGGAAAATGAGTGACAGGGGATGGCCTGTTGTCTTTGTGCTGTGTGTGTGGCCGCGGGGCGGTGAGTTAATGCAGGAGATTGACTCTTAATTGCAGTGGGGAACGCTCATCTTTTCTCATTAATGAGACGGAGCCAGAGCCTGGAGATTTTCTCATCACACAAATACACTCCTCCACTGGCCAGGTTAAGTGCTGTTTAGATTATTGGCTTCCCTGCATATGTTTTTTCCCGAGCTCTGCGTCTCAGATTGTGAACACAAGCAAAAGATGAGATGGGAGTGAAGCAGGGGTTAAGGGAAGACGGTTGTGTGTGTGTGTGTTTGTTGATGGGGGTGGGGTGGGGTCCTCTGAAGTGAGGCAGTCACATGTGTGATACAAGTCCAGAGGAGGCAGGGCTCAGTCCAAGGAGCTGGTGAAACCTCTCCATAGAGCCTAACAAGGCAGATGAGAAGGCCATTTATGGGATCACGTTTCATTTGCATTTTGTCCAGCCTCCAGATCAAAAGACAATCTTAATTTGAAGGCTGCACCAATAGAAAGTGAGTGTTTCCTGATGGAAACAGATGTTGCGGGTGAGGCAGAGGAGAGGCAGCAGAGGAGAGGGCTGAAGCAGTGCTGAGGGTCTGTCTGTCTGCTTGTCTGTGAGTCTGGAGGTGGGGGTTAACCTCTGCCTAAAGAACGACCACTGGCTCCCCATGATGCATAACCGTGAGGGATTAGAGAGCACAAAGCAGCAGACTGTTTGGTGGAGTACTAAAACGTGCTCCTCTGGGGCTCATTGAAAAATGATTGCCGATTAAGTGTTTGAAGTCTGCCAAAGACGAGTGTGCGTTTTTAGTGGGATGACGATGAAACTCTATCTTTCCTGCTTATGCAGGCAATTTTCCCTCTCTTTTTCCACTAACTGTACCATGATGTGTGTTCTCTTGTTGCGCCTGGAGTTGAGGTTGCCAAACTCATTTCACCTCTTGGACCCCAGCTTGACTGGGAGCCAGACAACCAAAAGTGATAAGAGTGAATTAAGCTGTTACTCTCCAGCGGGAATGTTATTATACCGCCAGAGAGAGGCATTGATTTCCTTATGAGAACAACAGGTGAGCTTGTAGAAAATAACTTGGAGTCTACCTAAATAGCAGGTAATACCTCGTCTATAAAGATAAAATTATGTTTATGGAAATAAAGGGGATAAGGTTCCATAACTCAATTCGCACATGATAAATTGGGTCATGTCCTAATACCGTATGTAGAGCACCATAATAGTCATAATTTCTAGGAGTTCCTATTTAAGCAACAATTGGGATTGCTAAAATGTTTTATTTTTCAGATGCTATTTTTCCAACATGATTTGCAGTTTTCTTTGGTATTTACTTAAGAGTATAAAGCAGTGAATTCAGGAACAGAATAATGAAGTATGGCTTTGAGTCTGCAGCGATGGTGGGGTCAGTCAAAGTCGCCCTGCAGAGTCATGTGAGACTGTGCTTCCTTTGATTAATTGAACCCCTAAGAAGACTAATACGCTGAAGTGAACTGGAGGAAATAATTTGTGCAAGAGACAATGTCGAGAGTGATGACAAACATAGCTTAGTGTTTCCCTGGTTGCACCTCAATTCCCTGCGATGTCAGCTTTGAAACTGCGGCACTCCTCAATATATTATCATGTTACACTCATTTGTTTTCATTATTGCATCAAAGAGGATCTGGTCATGCAGCGGCCATTTTCTGCTGTACGGAGGCCTAGAGAACAAATGTGACTCTGGAGTCACTTTGGGGTTATTCAAACAACGAGGAATCTGCAGTTTAATAAAGGGTTAGATTCACATTCTTATGTTACTACCTAAAGAGAGCAACAGCCACTGAACTTCAGAGTGAAAAAAGTACTAAGTGTTCCTTTGTTCTGGGCTAATATTTGAATATACTATGTATGTATGAGGTTTAAGTTGATTCAAAGTTAGATCCTGTTACATCAAGCCCCCAAATGTTAAAATGATGCTTTAATTAAGTCTAATTAAAGCATGAAAGTAGTTTTTTCCTCTCACCAGTGTTGGTAAACAATGGCAGAGTTTTGTTTAAGAGCTGTAAAAGGAGCCGAGCGGGGTATGTTAAGTAGTCTCACAGAGAAGCTGGAGGGCGAGGGGTGAAGGGAGAAGCTGGCCCCAGCGGACAGGTGGAGGTAAACTGAGAGCCATACCACCCAAGGGGAGGATGAACTTGAGACGTGTCCTTCACCGTCCTGTGAAGGTGGAGGTCAGCAGACAGCCACGCTGATCGGCCGAGATGCCCCAATCGGCAGGAAGGACCGGACCCTTCTTCCCTCAGATGAAATGAAGCCACCAGCAGGCCAGGTCAGTCACAATTAGCACTCATAAAATATAATCAAAACCTCAAAAGCTGGGCTGCAATACTCGGGTGGTCAGGACAGAACAGAGCACATCTTTGTGCCGCCAGAGATTTTACTCATGCGTGAAACAGACTCATCTTGTTCCAGTGAGACGCGTCTCAGTCATATGTATCAACCCGAAAAACAACCACCCTAAAAGGCAATGCCATTGCCAACATCTGCTCCAAAGAACCAGAATTAATTAAGTTCTGAGAACTATGATTCACACACTTTTTAAGTGTCACAACCCCTGCCTAGGTACTTTTCCACAGCATATTGGGCTTTTATGCTAATCTCCGTAAGACATCCGAATATGGCGATAACCATCTGTAAGCCCAGAGGTTGTTTGTTTTCCACCAGCATCTCTATCTAAGGCAGATTTATTGTTTGTTTTTGAAATCCGGTAATTAAGGCAGCTGCAAATTTGTATTTCTGTTGTCTGAGGCCTGGGGCCAGGATTAACAGCATTTAGCATTGTAGGGTGTACCCCGCCCCGCTTAAATAGGGTAGATAAAAAAAAACATGAGAAGATGAGTTTGTGTCGTGGTAATATTCATAGAAAAAAATGCTGTTTGACATGTTTATGCAATTGTTCAAAAATGAGTCAGTCGGTAATCGATCATTCACGCGCACTGGTACGCTTGTGACATTGAGAAAAGCCGGCTGCCGTTAACTGTTGTGGTGGATAATTACTATGTACGTATTAAATCATAAACAAGTGCGAGTCGATTTCATCTAAAGTTTGTCTCGTTCATCTGACAGTTATGCTCATCTCTTGATGAAAAATCACTGTTGATGTGGAAATGTCTAATGAGTAATATTTATGTTTCCTGCACTTCAAAGCTCACTGCTGACATAAATCTCATATTCTTAAGTGAAACAAATACAGCTACACCTGCATTTGGATTGTGGTTTTGACACCAAAGTGACGCATGATGCCAAAAGGTATTTGGAATGGCCATTGCTTTTTGACACTCATTACCCCGGTATTACAAGAACACGTCAAGCATGAACATATTTCCCATTTCTGCAGTACAACTTGAACAAAGAGTTACATTATGGCCGAGGAATCCTCAGACACTCTCTAGGCCTTATTCGCCCCAGGCTTCACCCATGGGTGACATCTCCACTCCCTGGCTTATTACACCTGCCCGTCAAGCCTTGGCTCTCAACCTCTTGCTCAATAACAAACATGATCTGAGCTGTCACTGGGAATGACCCGCTGCACAGACTCGCTTACCAAGAGGAAGTTTACTGTTAAAGACGGTGCGTTTGAAAGCAGATCAAGGTGATAAGTCAGATTGAGCAGGTAATAAGTCACATTAACAGACTCATGACTTAACTCACTCTGACGTCGTGATATCCATACTGATAATATCTGCTACAAATTATAGGCTATGAAAAGATCAACTCCACAGGTTCACTGATGTGACAGTAAAAGATTTTGACTGTAGATTATAAAGCCTCAGCTATGCTTGTGCCTCAACCCCAGCTCACAGAGGGTCATAATTTACATATTTTTCAGCGTGTTCCCTCGCTATAAGTAGTAAACTATGTTCTCCCAGCAGCTTCACTATAAATTTAAAACCAACGGAAAATAAGATGTAACAACTTTTTCTTTTCTTTTCTTTTTTTTTTTTTTTTACAAAGTTTGTTTTTCTTCTTTTCCATTCTGGAGACTTACATATTTCAAACTCAAGTATGCAACTAAGTTTGACAAGGTACTGCAGAGTTTTAATTCACTCTTTTACTGAGCCTTATTTGTTGTTTTTAGTTCTAGTTTTGTTACAAGCATGACCTTACTGAAGTCAGGAAAAAAACAGTGTCAGGATTCAAGTTCATAGCTAAACGGGTGCTGTATTAAGTCTTCGTCTTTAGAGTTTCTAGCCTGTCCAGTGTTCAGGTGAATGGGAGATGGCGGGCAGCGTGGCAGCACTCCTGTAGTCAAACCTCAGCATGCTCCGATAGTCGCTCACAATCCTGTTAAATAACCAAGGGCTTGTAGCACCTCAAGCAGATCAGATGGGACCAGAGCTGAGGCAACACCTTAGCAGACCAAGTGAAACCTGAAATTATACAAAATCCAAAAGACAGACCAAACCAACAGGAAGTATATGTTTATGTTGTGTTACACTGATGTGGAACAACTAGAAGACACCGAGTCAAACTGCTTCAGTGTACAGGAAGCAAAATGTATTTGTTTCTCAAGGTTCTTCACTTGCCCTAAGGGGGTTGTCAATTGAGTCAGTGCTGTTTTGCCTGGTATAAAATAACCCAGAGCTGTAGACATCACTGCAAATGAACACGTGCAACTGTCAATCCAGTGAAGTGATTGTTTACAAGAAATTTCATACATGATGTGACTTGTACACATATGAAGAAGACCTGTGTCATATTTTCCACAGTAAGTACATGACTGCACATAACCCAGCTGCAATGTGAATCCGCAAAGGTAGAGAGTGTGTGACAGAGGAAAAGTTTATTTTTCCTCATACATTCCTCCACCTTAGCTCTGTCATAAGCTATTTTCTGCTCCACTGCAAATCCTAATTGATCGAGCTCAATCTTAGCTTTACATTACATGGGCAGATGACATCATTTGATACCGATATTTTGTGCCGCTCTCACAGGCTAATGTTGTTTTGCCAGCTTTATGGCAACGCACCGTCTAGACAAAGGCGTATGTACACAGAAATTGAGTGTATAAATGTTTAGACAATCATTATTTTAATTTGAAAATTTTAAGGTTGACTTACCTTTTGGTGGAAGGTGCCAGTCATTGTTGGATGGTGGCAGCGCGAGTGTTATGCTAAGGCCTCCAGTGCTTTGGTCTCTTTCAAACTCACATGCTTCAGGAGGCTAAGTCAAGAGTGAAGAGACAATAGTGTAATTTATTAGATAACTGAAGATCAGGCTCTGCTGTCAGTCCTGGCTCGTCTCAGAGGTTATACTGCATAGTGCTTTATTGTTTCACTTATGAAACAATGATGGAAGTAATTTTGCACATTCTCATGTGTCTGTCATTTCTGACAGTCAGCGCCCTCATCAAATAATCCCTTTATAATCCCCCACCATTTAAACCTGTGACGTGATTAAATGGAGTGGAATAGTTTCTCATAGAAAATATTGGTGGATGAAAACCAGGTACCTCCCAACTGTCAATTAGTATTGACACTGTTTTTTCCAAAACGGTGTTTATTAAACTGTAGCAGAAGAAGTTTCACAACCTCCATAATGTTATCCATATTTTTAATTAAAGTTAAAACATTACACTGAAGTTTTTCTCTGTACAGCACTGGTTTTATTCTGCCATTGTGCTCAAATATGAAAGTTGTCTGACTGTAGCATTTTTCAGCTGTAAAGTCTTCAGAACGTGTCAATGTGTAGTTTGTTTTTGCTACGAAAACTCAGCCCCACGAGCACATTTTCTTCCTACATACCATAGTCTTTCTTTTTAACAAGACAATTAAGACTCTCTCAAACATCAGTCACTGCAGGCTTTATTGGCATTCATTTCTTCAGGGTAGTACAGCAGCCTCCCAGAGGGGCTGCTAAATCAACCTTAAGACCTAAGACTAGTGCTTTAACCCCATGACTACCTCTCTCCAACTCCTCCCCCTCTCAAAGCTTGTCCTTTAGACATTTACTAATAAACAACAGGTCAGCACCTGTGATGGCAGGTGATTTATTTGACCCTGAACAGCCATGACGAGCACACAGCGGGGAGGGCGGTGGGCTTGGGGTTAAGGAGGGGAAGATCCTCAACAGAAAACCAGCTCCACAGCCCCGGAGGCCTGGAAGTCGACGCCCCCACTGTAAAGCACTTACCGCTCGCTTCGTTCTGCTTCTCCTCTGACTGTTTTCTTTATTTCCCCATTAAAAGACAAAGGAATCGTTCCCGTTTATCACCATGAGCTCATAAAAAGCCCGAAGGATAAAATAATCACTTGTACAGCAGGTGAGGGGGTATGTCCCCTGTGTGTGACATCACTGAGCGTGACCGCATTGTCCGACCGCCCCCCTAATAACTACACCCAGTCTCCTATACCTGCCAGGCCAGTCAGACAGGGCCACCATGTCGTGGACCAATGATAAAGGATTAAAGCATGTTTCCCCTGCATCTGTCCAATGGATTGAACTGATCAGACAAGGTACAGTGCAGGATGTTGTCCAAGGACCTAACTAGAGCAGAATTATTGAGTAACAGGAAATTAAAAAATTCCTGTGATGCCGATCCACCACTCAAAGCAATTCTTTTGCAATCTGGCCTGCCCGTTCTCTGAACTCCAGCCATTGGGGGTTCATTTTTTTGTTGTCGCCGCCAAAATATCTCCAAATGAAAGAAAGAAACAGGAAAGGCAAACTCATAGTACCTTTACTTTTATTCAGTATTGTTATTGTTTTACGCACAATAACATGAGTACATTGCCACTTACAGTATCCCAGAGGAAGAACAGTGGACTTGGGTAATAACACAGCTCCCAACAGTTAATGAAAAGTTTAATGACTGCATTAAGTGTGATTCTAGGTTGTCTGGTTCATCCATTTGGGGTATTTGCTTAGTTCCTCTTGCCAAATGCAGATAGCTCTCTAGCTGTTAATTCCCTGCATAATACATGGGATAAAGGCCTAAATGTTCCACTGTTCCAAATCTCCCCTGAATAATTACACTGAAATTTTATTCAAAATGTATGCCTCTTAGAGACTGATCCTTTTCCAGGAATTACAGGAAAAGGAACCAATATCTTACAAATCAGACCTTCATCTTACCATGTGGGCAGTCAGTAAGGTGACCATGTTACCAAAACCACACTGTTTCGTATTACAGCCATCACGGCAAACACGCACATTTGGGTGAGAATTTCATGACTGTGAAAGACATTTTCCGTCAATCATATAGTTTAAGTATTCATTTAACATGAACTGATGGAAAATGATTACACCATGAAGTGACCTCTGAGTGAGACTGTTTGCTTTTATGTGGGCATTATTACGAATCATGGGAACACATTACACAACCACCTGTAAGTTAGAGCAGTCAGTGTCTGTAAAACTGTAAGCAGGTGTGAATGAAAACTGACCAGAGGAATCAAAGTGTGACCGCAGGGCCGCCCAAACCCTTTAGACTCAGTAACACCGACCTTAAACCCGCATGTAAAATATTAACAAACAGAGGAAAATTTACAGGTGCATTACTTTAGATTTCAGTAACATGTGGTAATAGTTAATGCAGCACTGCTAATGTGGCCTAGCTGGCTGCTCTCATTAGGAGGATGGCTGGGGCACAGGGTGATGGAGAACATCCAGGCCTATTTGTTCAAAACTTCAGCACACCTAAACGCTACATGAGGATCTCGTGAATTCGCTTCCTGCTCTGAGAGACCCACTCCTCCAAAAAGCACTGCAGCTGGCATCAAGTACACGCTCCATCAGTCCTCCGTTACCTTATTTTAACCCTAAACAGATCAGGGTCATAAAGTGTCAGCAAGTAGTTCATTTGTTTTAACCATCTTGCGTCACCAGATGGGTGGGGTTTACTCCACTGGAAAAATCAAGACAGAGTCACAAAGTCAAAACATTTGGGTATTACACTGTTAATGTTTCATCTCTCTGACCTCAATACAAGACAAACATCATCAAAAAGGTCAGAAGATGAAACACTGACACTAGACAATAGTCTGCAGCAGTGTCTTTTTTTTTCTTTATTTTATTTTAGAGGCTACTTCTTGCACCACAACTAAGACAGTCTTGGGAGTGTACATGTTGTTTCCTCCTCTTCATTAATTGCTTTGTTCTCTGGTGGACAATTTTGGAAAACTTTTACAGAATCCGCTCTTGATGAAATAAAGTTTTTCACTTCACTTTCACTTGCACAATTTCACACCACTTGCCTTGTAACAGGAAAATAAAATATTGAAGTTGTTTGTTCGGTCACACATTTGTCATCAGTCCACAATAACTTCAAACCTGCAATCATATATTTTATGGCCATTTGAGGGGAACACAACCAGGAGTAAACACAACACCAACATATTCTCACCTTTAAAGTTGTTGGTGAACGTTGTGTATTTACACATTCAGTGGATGTAGATTAAATGTAAGTTTAATATCCAGTCTCCAATTAGTTCTTCTAGCAGTTAGCAGTGTAATGCTCCACAACAGTCAGAAGCTGCATCTGGAAACAAGGTTGATCAGAGAGGTGACAGTGAATCGTTAAAAACGTTTAAAACCAAAACAGTGAGCTGAATGTAGCTAAAATGCTCCTCAGAGCTGAAAAGAAATGTGGAGACAGGTAATATTTCTCTGCGGGTTAATCTCCCCTTTCACATTACATGTATCCTTGCATATTATTACCTGTAATTATTACTCCTTTGTTCATGTAAAAACGTTTATTAGAGCAGTCTTAAGAAAATGTGATTAGATGCGGTTGTGATCTTGAACAGAACCTTATTTGTCTTTTGTAAACATTCTTGTGAAACTGGTCATTTCAGTCAGTTGAAGAAGCAGAAAGTTAATTAGCTTGTTAGCAAGTCAAACTGTCCAACAATCTGGGAGCATTCCGCCTATATGACACCAAAACATTTAATGCAGTGGTGTATATTTAATTCCTCATACAAAGTGTAGCTGTGTTTGGCTCTGTCATGTACATTACATCACCCTCAGCCTAATTCTGTTCCATCCGAACAATCATTTGGATTAATTGTCAGAGAAAATCTCCCATATAGAAGCATGACAGTGAACTCCTGCCCTGAAAGCTTGTGTGTACGTGTGCTGAGGCAGTAACACGCGGTTATTTTTCTCTCTGTCACAAATGTGAGGACTTGAGTGGAGTGTGAGTTGTGTTTGAAAGGTGGTAAACCTGCTGAGGCTCTTTAATTTCCCCCCTCTTCACCGGCATGAGGGATGGTTCAAAGGGTGACTCTCTGACAGGGCATGTGATCGCTCCTCCGTCCTTTATCTGCCTCCCCACATTAGCACGTAAATGAGGCTGCACTTTGGGTTTTGGGAGCTGAAGCGTGCTCAGTGTAAACAGGAGATGTACTGTTATCATTATTGGACAGATTTCTGACATCCTAACACCTCCGTTTCATTAACATTCAAAAGGGCTGGGATTTTGACACTGCCTCTGTTTATACAGATTTTTGAATACTTTGCAGCGGGGATTGTGCACAAAATACTGTATACGTGGTATCTCCCATGTTGAGTTGAGTCATACACTTCCATATTGGCAGCCTAAACGTTGTGGTATAGACGGATGATTTTGTGTTTAAGTGATAAAGTTGGAATATGTCTTTGCTATATTACAACTTAAGAGGCTGCAGTCAGACTCTAAAGACGATTTGGATGAAATGATCACAAGGAAAGGAAGCTTTTAGTGTAAAATGGATCCAATATTGTATGTCTAATTAGCTACAGTGCTATATTTCAATGCGGCTTGCATATCGGTGTTGATGTGTATGCTGGAGTGTGTTCTCAGGCCTACAGTGTGGTGACTGCAGGGTCCTGAAACTCCATTGTGATTCGAGCAGAGCTTATCGCATGAGAGAGAACTGGCAGCCTCTTAAAAGGTATTATATGTGCTCTCGTTCTCCTTTCCTCTGTTTGACAGGAGCCCTTGGGATGAAAGGGAAAAGCAGTGGAAAAAGAGACATCGGTTCCCGACATGGGGAAGTCTTTGTTTCTATTCTCTCCATCCCAAGTCTCTCCAGGAATCCTAATTTCCACCATTCACCTACCTATTGGCAGATAAAAGCTGGTTGGGGGGAGGGGGGGTTTCCTCAATTGAGACAGCTTGTAACCAGTCTGCATAAGGGGGGGAGCCGCACAAAGCTCTGGAGTGAGAGGAGGTTGGAGCACAGATTTCAAATCGCTTTGAATTCGAACACACTGGTGAGCGAGTTGTTCTAAAGGACATTTTCACAGAGGCTGATCTGAAACCTGGCTGACAATCTCTGAGCTGAGAGTATGGATAAGAACAGTGACACATGACATGAGAATCTCCACCAATCCTGAATATTCCCAAGAAGCGAAAGCAAAGATGTTGACACTGCTTGCGAGAGGCTGAGCACGCCATCGCCTTGTTCCTCATTATGTTTCTTGAAACCACTCTTATTAAGGCTGTTTTCTTTTTGGGGGGATGGTGCGTAGATGGTGATGTCCAAGTTCAGGGGATGCCAGGCTTGGCAGCTGATGTCCTTAATGCGGCTGCTTGGCATTAGAATCAGGGAGGGTAAAGTCCATGCCAGTCTCTGGGGAGTGGGAGGTGTTAACTTCTAATGGCTTTCTCTGCCACAGCCCTGACATCTGCAGGGCTCCCAGCAAAAGAGAGTGAGGCCTTTTTGAAAAATTAATGGAGCTGAATGCATCTCACAGCAAGGAGAGGGCTGGATTAATCAGCACATTAAGGGCTAGCTCCGGATTGGAAATAATTATTGGAGCTGACAAGGTGCAGAGGTGCCAGTGCCAGCTCCTTTCAGGAATGCATTTTAAAAAGCAGTTTAAAAAGCCTTCAGATGTTGGCATTATCTTGCGTGACCAAATTAGGAGCAAATGAGAAAAGTTTATCTGGCATTTTGGAGTATTGAAAGAGCTTAGGCTTTATAAATTATACAGTGTGTGTTTGTGTGTGCGTCAGGGCGAGTGTGTCTGCATGCGTGTGAGTAAAAAAGGGTGCACATGTGTTTTCTGCAAGTTGGGGGGGAAGGGATGCAGGCAATGAGAATTATGGGTAAATCCTTTTTCACCAAAAAAAAAAAAACAGGTTTCAGATTAAAAGTAGGTGGTTTGTTTTTTTTCTAGAGGGACTGTACAAAACTTTAAGGGGGATTAATATAAATGGGCGCTTGAAACTATCATACTGTTTGTGCAAATGAAAAGTGGATGTCTTAACACCCTGAAAGAGCCAGACGGTAAACTGATTACTGTTGACCACCCATGAAAAGCATGAAGAGGGGGGGGGGTAGAAATGATTTAATAAGCGGCATGTTTTTCTGCCTTTCAGAAATAATCCTCTATAATTTTTCTGGGGAAGTGATTGGGCGTGCGTTACAGTCATCATTAATATTCTCTACATTTCAGACATCATTTGCCAGATAATAGCTGCTTCCATCTGAGCAGAATCAAGGTGATGCAAGCCAAATCGAAGATGTTTCTGTCAAAACATAAAATGATTGCAGTGTTTTTTCATTTTTTAATGTTTGTGCAGAACAGAGCGTCTTATTTTGAGAGAGATAAAGTAAGTTTCATTCAATGGAAATCAGGGTTATTGTGATAATAACCTGCCACCTGTGAGTAAAAAAAAAAAATTATCATAGAAAATCCTTTTTACTTTTACATTTCTGAAAGATTTTCTCCAAGTTGAATGGTTAACTTTTTATTTGCAGAGTGAACTGTAAGTACTACAACTAGGCTAATGCAAACCATTTTTTTTCTGGAACTGCTTCCTTAAGAATAGCTCTGTAGCCACACCCTGTGACTCCTACATATTTAATACATTTTCACTTTTTAAACAATGTTACGAGTGGTTCCTGTTCTGAGCCTTTCTTTGGACTGTGCTGCGTAAAGTGAAAATGGCTCTGCCCTGAAAGCAAACAGAATATGACCAACTGGATTAACAGTAATAATGTTGACATCTTCATGGTGATATGAAGACAACACCTTTGAAGAGAGGCGGTCCACAACATCAAAAGAAACTCTGTGAGGAATGCCAAATGTGTGGCTGACTGTTTGATCTTTAAAGCCCCTTCATCAGATATGTAACCTTGGATAGAGATCTCCATTATGGCTGTTATTCCCTTTTAACTGCAGCAGCTCTCCAGGTAATGGCAACGCACTCAATAACAAATTGGAGGGGCTGAGTGGCAGCAATCATCTTTACAATCTCTGTTCCACCACAATGAAAGAGGCACAAACTTCAGGCAGCAGTAGAAACTTTAACACTGTGAATGAGCGATTACTTCAGCCGGCATCGATGTAATTCTGTTGTCTCAAACGTCGATGCGTCCCCGGCGATGTAATTACACAAAGCATGACTAAAGTCAAACCCCAGAAAATAGGTGGATTTGCAGATGCAATCAGGTTTGTGATATACTCAATTCAAGGGATATAAATTTGATTTAACTATTTCCAGGGGTGATGTATGGAAAAAGATATCACTGAAAAGGCACGAAAATTGAAAAAATAAATAGGAAAGAGATCATCTTAATTACCTTGAAATTAGACTCATATTCCATGGTGCAGATATCAGAAATTGACATAGGTTAGAGATTTCAGTTGTTTATCCACCAGTTGAGTTGGTGATTGCCATAGATTGCACATTACAGTTTGTATTTCCACACAGCGTATCAGTGAAATTGTGTTTGTTTCGAGATGTATTAGATTATCAAACCAAAGGTGTAAAAAAATTACACAACAGAATTGGTTAATACTAAATAATTTACCGTGTGAATGTGTGTGTGTGTGTGTGTGTGTGTGTGTGTGTGTGTGTGTGTGTGTGTGTGTGTGTGTGTGTGTGTGTGTGTGCTTGTCTCTGCCCTGTAGCCTGTGGGTGTAATGCTTAAGCTTTTACATTCGTGAAATCCAACAGGATATTTACCACCTGTAAATGCTTACATTTACGTGAAACTCTAATTTCCCCAAAACCATGTGTGTATGATTGTATTTCGGAGACCTCACCTCAGCTCCATATTGCCTCAGGGGCCAAGACTGGGTGCAGGGCTGCCGCACTCTGTAACACCATAAACTACTGAAACTAAACTACCCTGGACTCACTCTTGTCTCGTTATTACGGTGCTTTTTAAGAATGGCAGCGGAAATGTTTTAGAAAGGGTCCCATTTACAGACAGCATGTGCATCAAGGTGTTTGATTGTGTCCAAACAAAGTCTGAAATAAGTCAAATCAAATGAAACTCTGTCTTTAAACAGAGGCCTGATGCTTCCAGAAATGAATTATGCCTTAAGGAAATGACAAACTTCACAAAAGTGGGCGTTTTGGAAAGACATAGAGCTTGTCATTACCTCCTCTCCCACCTATTATTTCCCCCATTCTGTCTAGAGCAACCCATGTCTGCCCCACGGCCGCAGCCTCAAGCACGGCATTCTGGGTAGTGTTTGAACACACCTCTGTCTCCTCTGTTCAAAAGCTGTTCAGATCCGGGGAATATTTATGGATCCTGTTTGATATTTTTGCATATATTGTAGTGTGGAACACACACACACACACACACACACACACACACACACACTTGCAGGAGCCTAGAGTCTTTGTGTTTTTTTTCTCCCTCATTCACACTTAAAACACAAGGCTATGGATTAATTTTTGTAATGGATTAAAAAGCTACGATAGCGCTGTGTCTGTAAGAGAAAAGGCTGTTCTTGGAAAAGCTTAACACTTCTGCTGTGATGATCAGTCATGTCGTTGCATGAACAGAACAAATCAATCCCAGCCTCTATGTTCACACACCACCTACTGAGTGGTTAGTTACCATCCACCACCAGGTAACATCCCAGACTAAAGAAATAGAGAGAATAATAGAGAATAGTAAAAAAACTGTTGGTATTTACAGTAACTATAAATAAACTGAGTGCAGAAAATAGTTCATTCGTCCATTTCTGAAACATCTACATCGCATTTTTCTCAGCTTTAATAACCCCTTTCCAAGTCTGTCTCCCCTCACCCACATCTCCTCCTCTGAGATCAAAACATGCAGTAAATCTTATGTTTTTGAACATTTTTATGTTAAAAAAATAATAATACAACTAAAAGGTGTATGTGCATGCAAACCATTAGAAAAAAAAAATCTGTGTGATCCTCATAATAGCCTGCAATTAAACTTTCTTCAAGCTGCCAAAAGAGATTTCATGAAGGTCAAGGGTCCTAGACTGGCACCATGGGTGCTGTGAGGGTGCTGATGGTACAGTATGGTGGCGGAGCAGAGCTGTGATAAAGGGCAGCTGCCAGCAATTTAATGAGGGAGCAGGGGATGTGGCCCCCCACCGCAACTCATCGCCACTTAATGGCACCACTAATCCCTGCAGAGACGGTGCTGTACACACAATTGGTCTGCCCTCCATGTGGCGAAATATCCCAGCAACACTTTCTCACACCCAGCATCACCAGTTAGCTGTTCACAATCACTATGAAATGGTGCCTCTTTCAAAAACATTGACAGAAGAAAGGATGAGCTGGCTCTTACAGGTGATTTGGTCTGGAGCATGGTCTTTTTAATGTTGTCTCTTGCTAACACTGCCACCTCACCCAGTTTATAACTGAAGACATGGCTTGCTGGTGTAAAGGGCTAGAGGATATAGAAAGAAGTACCCATTATTTTTCAGCGCAAGACTCTCTTGTGTTGGCCACATGCTGCTAAACTGCAGGGCAGTGAGCGTGTAGTGTAAAGGGTTAAGACAGATCCATCACTAACCTCTGCTCGTGTTCATGTGCTGCTTGATGTTCTTTACAGTTTTCTTAATTGGCCCTGAGTGCTCATTTGATCAATGAGCTGCTGGTCCACTTGTTTTTCACAACACTGTATTAGCATAAAGTGGATAGTTCCTGACCTGTTAGCTTTGCCAGGAAGTCTGTCTTACATTTTCTCTCGCATCTATTAAACACCAGCGATGTGCACATACAAGCCTCCTTTACCTCACTCATCAAACACAATGATTTCACTTTGTTTATACGTGGCACCGGCAATTCCCCCGTCTATATTTGAACAGATTCTCATTAGAATGGCTGAGACTGAGAACTATTTTTGGTTTATGGTACTGCTTAATTTATGGTACTGCTCGCCACACGAACACATCGCCCCTCAAACTCTTAGTCCTCGCCGTTACAAAGCGCAGGCAAACATATGGAAATTGATTTGCAAGTGAAATTCAAAAGCATGAAAATCCAAACCACACTCCACAGAAACATTCCACATATGAGCTCGGTGGTCTCGAGGAGAGGGAGCGCTCGCACCGTCACAGATCCTGAAAGGTAATGTGTATAGCAGGAATGTCAAAGCAAGCATGTTTCACTTGTAAAACATCTCAATATGTTAACATGAGTGCACGATTAGCATGACTCATTTAAAATACACGCATGTAGAACACAATCAGTTTCATTCCCAACTGGGAGCTTGCCTTGTTTTCTGGAGGAGAGATACTTATTCCCCTTGTCTGGATAATAATTTACAGATTTGCTGTTTCACAGAATACTCTCATTCTTTGACTTAAGTTGATACTTTAGTCTCAGTGGGACTCCAGGGCAGCGGAAACAAAATCTTTATGATTCTCTACCCCTCCATATGTTTTTGTTTACGAGCAGCTACCTCTGCCTGGGAATTCACCCTGTCACGTTGGGACACAGATGGCATTTTCTTCATACTTGAGAGGATATGCCCATACATGTGGCGCTGCCCACCTGCCCAACACACACACACACACACTCACACAATCCCTCCCTCAGCCCTTGGATCCAGATGTGCTGTGCTCCCGGCGTGGTCTGAGCTGCCAGCTGAGGCAGGAGCATTACCCTGGCAGAGAGCAAAAAGGCCAGATGAAACAGACAGAGGAGGAGGATTAATGCTCTCCTACCATATTTTTTTGAGAACCTGCATTTGCAGCTACTTGCCACATTCAGCGTAACCGACCCATAACGCATTGACAAACTGGCATGTCGCTGACAGTAATAGAGAACAGAGTCTGGATGCCGTTGTAATGCTCCAAAAATTGATCTCGCACCTGCTTTAAGAAATGGGTGTTTCTAACTTGTTTCTAACGTGTTTATCCTTATTTTAAAGCTGATAAAATTGTGTGTTAAAACCTCACAGCAGTAAATAATTGTTTATGATTAGTGTTTACGATATCTTGTTTTGTGGAGAACTGGCTGCTGCCGATCTCACAGTTCTATGGTTCAAGGAGCTTTAATTCAGTTTGGCTTTATAAGTTAAACAAAAAGCTCTCGATGGCACTGATGAATCTTATAGTGCATGAAAGGAAGTCACGGGGCCAAAGAGGGCAAACCTCTAGGGGTGGTGCTTCATATTTCTCTCCAAGAGGATTATGGGGGATTTTGTACACAGACACTTCTCAAAACCAAAAAAAAAGAGGCCATGGTGAATCAAATATGGAGTGCTGGAGAAAATATTTGCTTAGTTTTTTTTAATCTGCTATGTTACGTTTATGTTTTTGTTATAGTGTAAAAAAAAAAAAAGAAAGAAAAAAACAGAGGGCCAGAGTGTATGAGTACAATTCGACTTAATTCAGAGCTGCTTCACAGACAGACATATGTTATTAAATTGTTTCTTACCCTGAAAATATGCAGTTGATTTGCATTTGGAAAAGATTTACTGGTGAAAAGACAAATCAGGGTAATATTTATCCCGTGGCAGTGAGTGCATATGATGAGCCACCAGTGGAAACAGAAATGGAGTGAAGCTCTTGCTGCTATTGCCCCCATCATCTTTGACAAATGGAGCAGCGATAGAAAGGCCTCTTTGAGTGAGTTGTAACTTTCGGCAGCCCCTCGCAGGTGTGGGTGATCTTTCATCCTCCCAGCCCTCCTCCTCCTCCGCCTCGACGTCCTATCTCTGGCCTCCATCAAAAGTGAACGTGGTGCCCCAGGTTCAGATTAACTCCACTTTGACAGACCAAAGGCCTCCCCTCCTCCTGCCCCTTTCCACCTCAACTCACACATCTCCTACAACAGGGGAAATTAGGGCTAGTTTAGCAGATCTTACAGCACCACTAAACACCGCCCCAGATCACTCACTGATTGCTTGGCTCAATCCATTGTGTGTCCCCCCACCCCCACCACCACCACCACCACCACCTCCACTCCCCTTCGCTTATCTCTGCCTTTGGCCAAAAGCAGCTTCTCTACTCTGAACCCACCTCCCCTTTCTTATACACACACACACACACACACACACACACACACACAATCCTCCCTCCAGCTTGTCCAGAGAAAATATATAACTAACTTATTGTGAACAGTCTCTCAGCAGGGTCAATAGATAATATCAGCTCACTCTGTTGCCATGTCACAATGTTTGCTTTGTGGTTTTCCAGAAAAACATGCTCAAAGTTAATGTTTTGTTTAATTGTAGATTAAAACAGATGGGTTGCTGTGTTGATGACAAACTGTAAGAGCTCCTTTATAAGTAACTATCCTGGGCTCATCCCAGACTGGCTTCAGCGGGAAAAAGATTTACCTGGACTGGGATCACTCTGAACACGGTTACTTGCCTCAGAATAGACAGGCCTTGTGGTAATTGCTCGAGCAAAAGTATCCAATTTTTAAAAATTAAATCTCAAGACGTGTATCATTGAAAGAGTTTTCTAAGTATCACTCTTGCAGCAATTATGGATGATCAACCTTTGTGGCAAAAATGCTTAAACGCCTGTGGTTGGGTGAGCCCTGTCATTTGTCTCTCTTGTCAGTTTCCTGTTTTCCTGAGCAACTCCCCTGACCTGGCTGGCAGGCCCGCCTGCCCCGAAGAGCACTTTCCCTTTTCCTCATTCTGCGTTGGGCAGAAGAAGAAGAGAGGGAGGAAGGGAGGAGGGAGGTAGGGGTGAGCATGGAGGGGTTGGTGGTGGTGGGGGTCTAACTTAATCTGACCCACTGCTCAGGTCAGTGAGCTGCTTACCGGGTCTATCCAAACATAGGGGCTTGTTTTGCTAAAGCTGTGGAAAGAAGAAGTACCCTCTTAAATCAATGCTTTACTTAGAGCTGTGCACATGCAAGGTTGTTATGCGTGAAACCACAGGAGGCAGAGCTGGCACACAACCAGCAGCGTGCTCCTCTCCTTCGTACTCCCCTCACCATGAAGGCAAAGAAAAAAGAAAAGTGGCTCCTGTGCACAGCCAAAAACTTTTTTCAACATCACAAGCTGTGTCGCTGCATTTTTAAAGCGCGGCTGAAGTCTGTGCAACAATTTCCCTACAGTTGCTGTGGTGCTCTAAAACGCAACAGCATTTTCGTTTAGGCCTTACACGGCGTGTGCTCTTCCTATGACAAAAGGGAATTGCTCTCTAAAATGCATCCAGCTGTGTGTACTTATCCTATTCTCTTGACATATTTTCACCAAAAAGTCCAGCCCTGATCTAATCACGACGCTGTAGACAGACCAGACTGAGCAGCTCGGATGTACGTTTGCTGTGCACAGACTGGAGCAGTTTGAGTTTTTGCTCCGCCGTTCAGGTATCATATGATCTATGGAGGAACGTAGAAATCCACCAGATTTATTGTTCCTGTTTGACTGAGCGTTTGCAAAGGGAAAGAGAGAAATGTTTCCTCTAGCTTCAGGAGACATTTAAGGCATCTTTGAAGTAGCTGTAAGCGGGGCAGGGCACTAAACTGCCTTGTCACAGAGAAGACCAGATGCACTGCACACTACAGAGGTGAATTGTCATTTAGATTGAATTTTTATGAGCGCCTAAAGGCACTTCTCTCAACCGGACTCGAGGGTCTTTGCTTTCAGCGAGGCAGGGCTTCGTGAAGTCATCATGCCTGACACTGGAGAGAAAGGAATTCACGTTATCTTGTGTTTCGTCTGCAGCTATAACTCAAACACCTGTGCCACGTATGCTCCCAAAATGGAGTACGGCACATAACTAGATGGGGCACAGTAAACTTGAATCCTGGTTCTATGGGGCTTCTGACAAACATGTCCACTGGTAAAAGGCTCTTGTTGTGACTGTAAACAAAGGCTCTAATTCACCATAATGGTTCTATGGGTCCAGTGCCCTGGGAGATGCAATGGCCAGTCTCAGTAGCTTAATTATCTTTCTAATTTGTATTAGCACTGCCTATCCTCTCAGGGATAATTATGTATCTAGTGTGTGAGCGAGCTTAATGAGGTTAACTTAAGTCTTTACATGGAATAAGGGTTCAGTCACCTTAAAGAAAAAAAAAGCCCCACTGCTGCTGATTGTGGTGTTTTTCTCCTATATAGATGATGAACATAAAGTCTTGTAAATCCCAGTGGAGTGCAGAGGTAAAGTGCACTTATTCTCAGTGGTAACACCAAGCAGAGGAGAGGAGTTAGCTTCTGGTTGAAGTATGGTCAGTTTAACCGTTTGAGAGTAGCGCTCTACAATAGCTAAACCTTGCCCATGCTGACCTGTTAGATAAAAGTCAAAGAATGTTCCTATCAGATCAGTGTGACCTCCACTCATCCCCCCCCAGTGACATTTTCAAGAAATCTCAGTACTTCTACCAGCCGAAAGTCACCACGCACTGAAGTGAATCATGTTTAGCAGGTATTGATAAAGCTGATAAGAGCTTTATCTTGCCTCTCGATATGATCTGAATTCCCAAGGTCCTGTGATCATGTGCTGTTTCCCCCTCAGTTTATACATGATATACTGCACGCCACCAGCACAAAAGACTACATATTTTCTCCTCTGACTAAGTGTAATCCACAGCTAAAGAGCCCTCATTTATTTGCTGCACCCCTCCCATTTTTGCTTGCTCAGTACTTAGCTGTTTTTACTGCAGGTTAGGCAGGGAAACCATCTTATCTGTGACTGGGGGGATTTATTAGTGCAAAAAAAGATAATTGCTATTCATAGGCCACTGGGGGCTGATTTACAACCACTAATATTTAGGATTCCTAGAGCCGCTTTTTTTTTATCTCCAGCCCTGCCTGCAGCGCGGAGGGGAGAGAGGTCACGATGGACGATGAGGGATGGGCGGGGCGAAGCCTCCATTCAGAGCAATTTGGCTGAAAACTAATGTGTGAGGAAGTCGCCTACATGAAAAGGCCTCATCCACGTAGGTCTGCCCGGAGCTGACAAACACCTGTTCTACTTAACCTGTAATGAGTCTGCAACTCTGATCTGTCGTGTCCATTTTTGTCTGTGAGAGCAATCCTGAGAAAACAGACATGGCAATAAAGAGAAAAAATCTGGAACAATATTGCCTTAAAATCTCTTCTATTATGTTTGAATACATAAAAGAAATATCTGGAATGACCCACATCAAAAGCTACAAACTGAACATAACTGAACACCCCCTTGTTCTCTATTGTCCCTCTGGCCTTATACTCACTAAACTGGTTTGTGAATTTGCAGTAAAAACATGACATGTCCTTAACTCATACCTTGGTTCTGCTGATTATATTACCTGAAACACAGGTAGCATCTATTGTTATTTTGTTGCTATTTTTTTTTTTTTTATTTTGGGAAGGGTTGGTTGCAGGCGAAACAGGAAATGAAGAGTTTTGGGCCTGTCTGTCCACGCTGATCCTCCAGCTAACCGGGAGGCAGCAGGGGCTTCAGCCAGAGCACTCAGATGTGAGGTCATGGGTTCAGAGCCCAGGTGTTGTGCCTTGCAGCAGGACACTTCCCAGTCTAAACAGTGTAAATGATTTTAGAGAATGTGGAGGTTAACCCGAGATCAAAGAGATCCACCGCTGAAGAGACTCATTCTACTGTATCTGTCAAAGACGTCGGTTTGTAAACTCACTAATCTACTCCTATCTGGTGTGTGTGTGTGTGTGTGTGTGTGTGTGTGTGTGTGTGTGTGTGTGTGTGTGTGTGTGTGTGTGTGTGTGT
>JBBMJY010000003.1:18054373-18100429 GCA_037833715.1 Toxotes lorentzi
TGTGTGTGTGTGTGTGTGTGTGTGTGTGTGTGTGTGTGTGTGTGTGTGTGTGTGTGTGTGTGTGTGTGTGTTTGGTTCTTTGGTATCCTATAGGGCTTTATATTGCTTTATGTGCTTTTTATTAGTTTCTGAACATACCAGCTGTAAATTTTCACGTGTGCCAGATCACTGCAAATGCAAATTGCAACTTTGGGTGAATTTCACCTCACAAATTCACAAATTCAATTCTACATAAATTTAGGTGAAAGTTAAATGGTTATCAAATTTAATTTTCACTTTATTGTGGACTGAAAAGAGCATGTCAGTGGATGTAAACTGTGATATTACTGCAAAAGCGGGAAAAAAAATGTGCACTGCGGAGAATCCCAAGAACATGCAGCTACTTCCTTTTGATTCCCATTTCATTGATTTAATTTCTCATCCTTAAGAGATGTCACTTTGTCTGGAAATGTATTCATCCTGCATATGCAACTCTTAATAACGCTAATCTTTTTGCCAGAGCAGAAATCTCATGGAGGGATAATCTGAGATAAATATAGTTAATTGAGGCCAGGTGAACTTTCTTTATCAGCAGCACAGTCAACCAATCTGAAGTAAATGTGATAATTAGAACGGAGATGTCTTCACCGAGAACAGAGCGTGGTCCTGTCCCACAGCCATTTTCCTCAAATTATATCTGATTTCACAACACATCAGAAATCTATAGCAAATTAGTGGCCTAACAAATGCAGTAATGCTTCCCATAGATATGTACATGTAAACATGATAATCTGGAAGCAATAAGCAAGAAAGGCACCTTCCACAATTGTCACTCGCCTGGCACGTGTTTCTTAAATGACACTGCAAAACTTTAACATATATTTTATGCAGCAGCAAACAAGATGTTCCTTCTTCCTGAAAGAAAACAGATCTGAATCACCTGAAAAACGAGCGCTCCTCTCTCCCTTTCGCTTCCTGGTGAGGTATGAAAGGGCGCTCTCTTTGGCCATACATGCAGCCTGTGCTCCGCTGAGCCTGACCACCATTAACACCCCTGAGGAACCACGTCCTAATTACTCATCCAGCCTGACAGAATCTCCTTAATTACAAACTTCATTAGCCTGCAGGACTTTGTTTTTCTCCAGAAAAGGAGGGAGCAGGGGACAGCTTGGGCCAAAGTGCATTGGAGGCGAGGGGTAGGAGCTTTAGCACCTTATTCCTCCATGCATTTCTTTTTCTTTTTTCTTTCTTTTTTTCCAAAGGAGATGTTAAGACCTCAGTCAGAGATCTAATTAGATTCATGGTGAGAATCAGACACCTTTTAACTAGCCTCTGGAGTCCCCCTAAAAGGACAGTGAGATCCAGGGTAAGAGAGGCACAGAGAATTAAATGGACCTACTACTGCCTTTCATGTGTGAAGTGGTCTGATTTGCCATGTCCTCACCTCCAAATACAAAATAACCTGCAGCACTTACACACCCTGCTACCATTATACCTTGCTTATAAACACATAGGACAGCCTGTGGGGGGAGGGGACGACAAAAGCTGCAACCAGACCATGTGCAGTGGCATTGGCTTTTGCAGTAATTGGACTTGAAAAGACACATATTACCACTGCCTCGTTTATATATTCTACACTCGGTGTTGCACCTGTTTCCTCTGACTGCTGTTTTATAGTCCACGATCATTTATCTGAGAAAGTGACTCCAACTCTTTTTGTGTACATCATCACACGTCACATGGCTTCAGAGTCATCTGTCACTCATCACTGTGGGTTACATGCGTTTAGAGTTCATATGTTCACACTGCAAACAATCATATAACAGAAGAAGAGAAGTAATCGTTCCATCTAAAGCTTACATAAACCCAAGAAGTTATGCTTGTTATTAATTAGAAGCTCTCAGAGACTCTACGTGAAATCGTTAGACAGTGTTAGCATCTCTCTCCTTCAATGGCTAAGCTCTGCAATGTGCAGGAAGAACATTATGAGTGAATGATTAGCAAGTATAATTTGGGTTCATTTCTCTGTGGAGGTGCTAAGGTGTTCGTTGGCCCGTAATAGATGTCACAACCTGAATTACTACTACCAATCATTTACACCGTCTGTCAAGCAATGCTCCAACTCTCCGAGCAGCCATACAGAAACCCCACATTTATGAACCAAACACTAAACACCTTTTCTCCTCTTTCTACATTGCTTAAACATGTCAGTGTTTAGATGTCACACACATCAGCACGCTGTATATTTCCCCTCTAACACATTTTGAACACATGGCTGCACTTTTTTTTTTTTTTTTACTGCAGGGAATTTAAGAACTTCTGCCGCCAATGGAAAGGCGTTACAAACATAGACCTTCTCTTGCTTTTTCCAACCTCATGTTTCGTATATTACTTTCATGTTTTGTATCCAACTTGCGCTTCATCTCAGCTGGAGCTGCAGCATTCAGTCCTCGGGCTCATGGGACAAAACCACTTCTTTAGTTAGGTGTTTGTGCTGAACATACAATCAAAACATTTTTAGCCACAACCCAGGACACTGCAGCGTTTTTCCACTAGGAAGAGCAGAGAATGCAGATGTACCCACTGGCTACCCACAAATGCATTTGCACACATACTAGACACACACACACACACAACCCCCACAGAAAATATTGTTTGTGAATATTAGTCATGTTAAAACCAACTTCAAGCATGTGTTGAGCACGGGGAGGAGGGTTATTATGACAGCACTGACCAGAGAATTGGCACAGCTTTGCATCGATGCCACAAATAACTTCAGTGTTACATGAAAAGCTAATGAGAGCTGACGTAAGAGTTTGGTCAGCATTTACGAAGACGCTGCAAGAAGCCATGGAACGGCTGAAACTTCACGATTTACCAGAAGTGTCAGGAAATCCCCACTGGTGTCATATGAACATTGTAAATAAGAGTTACTTGTCATTCTCGTGTTTATCCCTGGAGAAATTTGTAAAGGGAAAAAAAAAAATGTCCCAAATTAAAGAATAGAAATTATGTAAAGCGCAAGTCAAAACTTTAAATTTGTGCAAGTTGTCATTCTTTAAATTAGCTAAACACAGAGACTCTCATACATGTGCACAAAGCTACTTTTGCATTTTATTTCCTTTGTATCTTCAACATATTTCCTGTCAACACATTTTTTAAAAAAAAGTTTATATTATCCCCAATCTTATTGGTCCTTCATTTATTGTTTTTATAGTTCTACAGTTATATTTAAATTTTGTGTTTTTGGAAAGTTAACATGGCAAAACAGCACCACTTATTGGTAAATATTCTGTGTGTGTTTGTGTTTTAAACTGCTTTTTAAAATATATTTTCTTATTAAATTTCTTGTATTTTAAAGGCCCACTTAGGGTTAGGTATTGCAAAGAGCTTGGGCTAAAAATGCTGTGCTACCGGTCATCAGTCCACATTAAACATTAAAATAAACATATACATATGCAGGTGATCCATTGCAAGAGTGCAGTGCTGCTTTAAATTTGTTCAGAGTTAATACGGGACATGCTGATGTCATGGTAATTTGTACAAATAATTTTTAAAACAAGTCCTAACTGCAGATTGGTTTGCTTTACATAACTTAAACCAATGCAAGCAGGAACTAGTTCTAATAATAAGTGTACTGAGTCCATTTCTTAACCTATCACAGGCACTACAAGAACAAAGTAATAAGAATATAAAAGGCAATAAAGATAAATAGTATTTACTCATGTGAGGGTTCTTTTAGTTTAATGTTTGACCTTTTCAACACCAGTCTATTTTAAAGCACTTAATTTAAAATCCAAAGATCTAAAATTACCCTTTAAATATTTTTCACAAGCTCTCTTGCCTCACATGTTGAAAAAGGATAAGGAAAAGCGATGCACCATCCATTATCCAAGAGCATGCAGGCCCCTGTCCAAAAAAGTCTACCACTGGTGTGTTATGCCACCTCACTTTCCAGACACTAAGCACTCAACTGCTGTCAGACTCAGCCAACAGAAACTTGATATTTCATGTTTTTGGGGGCAGATTTTTCTCCCTCCCAGCTACCAAGAGGGGGAGACATAGCAAAGTTCAGATGGGTGCAAATCAGGGACAGAAGAACAGGTGCCCACAGTTTCACCTGTCTGCCCAGTAACCCACACACTAAGCAGCTATATTCCATTTCAGCTCTAATTGCAGCCACATTAGCAGCACTGTCACAGAGAAGAAACAGCAGAGGAAAAGTGGACTGAGACTCCAGTTATAGATGTGAGCTCGTTTCACTGGATGTGATCATGTCCTGACGTTGAAAGACACAAAACACAGACAGAAGAATTAATAGCCTTCGTACGAGTTTGACACAAGAGCAATGTAGCTTCAACAAGCTGCAGTGAGCCTGCAGCAGGTGAGAGCAGGAGGTTATAAAATCTGTGGTATTATTTTCAGAAGTACCTGCTGGTTGTGCCATGGGCAGTGTCCAGCGAGCAGATCGACCATGTCAATGCTGATGATGTGGGAGGGGACTCGCAGGTCAAGAGACACGAAATAGTTCAGCAGGCACATGTGATATATTTAGTGAGGCCATTGTTTGTTTTATTTAGGGAGCGAATTGAGGATTTTCCAAACTGCAGGGCCCCTGAGGTATTTTATCAGGTGTACAGTCCACCATATGTTACACATTAGTGCGCTGAGGGGAATGCTGGTTGCAGATACAACCTATAAAATGTTTGCAGTTTGGAACTTCAGAGGACAGGGGGTCGACAGTTGCTCTCAGAGCTGGTGGATATGTGGGAAACACTTATATGCAAATGAAACTGCATAACATTACGGCCCAAATCCCCCCTATCATTAAAGAAAATAAACGTCTGGAATCTGAGGCATTTCAGCAGGCCATAAGAATATTAATGCACTGGAAATAGATGTTTACTGCTGAGGCCAATTAAAATAATAAGAGGGAGAACGGCTAATGGAGGCAGTAAACTTTCTGCGGCCTCCTAAACTGAGCTTTGCCTGTGCAGCTTGGTTACGGCACGGAGCGGGCCGAGTTCAGGCAGATGCTGGAGGTGTCTGTGGACTCTGCACAGGGGCATTATGGGACCGAGGCCAAAAAGAAGCTTGACAGAAGGAGAAAGAGGCGTCTGTGCAGGTGGAAAAAAGTTCAGTGTTTCTGAATCGCAGCTCTCGATGAATATTTCATCATGAAATGGCCATTTGTCACTTGTAGGCCTGCAGCATCTCTTGGTCTTGTGTTGTCTGCGTGGTGACCTCAGTGAACACGGGCAATGGAGCACCAAAACCTACTGAGTGAAACTCGGCATGGGTCTGTCAAAGCAGCTTGTAATGTGGCTCTTGGCTTCGTTCATCTATTAACAATCACATTTCGGTGCCAGGCTCTTAGAGTGTGTGTGTCTACAATCTGTAACCCTGCTCTGAATTCATTAATTGTGATGGAGAATTAAAAAGAAGAAAAGAAAGGCAGAGGCAGCAAAATAAATAACTGTGTCCAAATGCAGTTTTACATATTACTTGACACTTTTTCATTAAAAACATCATCTTTGTTTATTGTAGACAATGTATTGAATGCGTTTAGACTTTAACGCAAACGATTTGTGTCATTGAACGCAGCAGGCCAATACATGCTGCATTTAAGACCGCCGTGTGAGTGTGTGTGTAACCATACACTCAAACGTCTCATCTGCCTCAAGATCTAAATGACAAATCTATTCACATCCATAACAATAACAAGAACATGGGATTCATTTTTTTCCGCGTCTGCGCAGTTGTGTTCTCATGCCAGTAAAAAGTCAGTGGAGCAGTTATTCAGTCCGAGTCAATAATGCTGACTGTACCCGATGGCAAATTGCAAAATTGCTGCATTTGGAAAACATAATCATCAGAGCACATCATGGCTGCAAACGCCCCTCTCTCGTTATTAATAATAAAGTAAGAAACTGAATCCTCGGCTCCGCTGTTTAATTTATTATTATGTAAGCTATTTGAAGGGTGATTGTATGGTAATTGCTCATTAGTCTTGTATATTTATCGCTGCACCTTATGTCAAGGCCAAGGGAATTGTGTAGGGTTCATTCTCTCGTTTCAAGGATCAATTTCAGAGGCAATTTGTGAAACAGGACAGATCAAGTTAGTCCTGACGTGGCTTCGTGACAGGGACCGGCCTACAGGTGCCACCTCGGAGACATTTATTTCACCCTGGAAAAAAAAACACCCAGAAACTCCTCCGCAGACAACATGTTGACAACCTATCCAAAGCCATCCTTTCAAAAGCCACTTCTCCCGATCAATTATTGACTTTCAGCGCTAATGCGGAGCCTGTCTTACGCCTATCCCCTCCCTCAGCCACCATTCACATTAGCGGTGTCAGCGGACGTAATTATACCTACTAATTGCAGATTAGAGGTTTTGGGTCAGTGGGGTCACTTGATAGGACCGACTACTCTTTTCAATGCCGGATAATCATTTCACGTTGCAGGCTAAATGTTTAATGCAGCCGGGGCTTCGGTCCAAAAAATGTCCAAACTGGTTCGGTCGTGAATATTTAAGGAATAATCCAACTTTTCAGGAGCTGTGATGTTTTATGGGGAGTTTGGCCCCTGCAGCGGAGCAGCTTAAGTTTAGATAAGCGGGTCACCAAAGGTCCCCACAGCTGGCCCTTAACGCACAGCACGAGCGACTGGAAGAAGGATCTGATATGCGAGGGCCCACTTCACATCATAACACACACACACTCACACAGACACAGTTTGAATTCTGTCCAAACTAATTATATTCATGTGACCTTAGTCTCAAATTGCGCCTGATCATCCTTTAACAGGATCAGCAAAGAAAGACGCAAAAAAGAAATCCTGTAAACAGAAGACGAGCTCTGTGGTTTGCAACGTACACACGCGCACTGCGATTTTTCCCGATAATTCAGGATGAACCTCATTTTGACCCAGACTACAGAAATCTTTACAGAAAAGTGCAATCTTAAATATAAAATGCCTTTTTCATGATTATTATGATTATTATTTTAATTTGAATATATTTTGGTTGGTGCCTTCAGAATAAGGAGTCGTTTGCCATTTCATTTAGCGTTTTAGAATATAAAGACAGTGGCCAGGAGACCGAGCTTTTACTTTTGTAAATTAGGGCTTTAAATGATTTTGTATCTTAACCTGATAAATTCTTATGTCCGCAAAAAAAATTGCAGACATTATTATTAAAAAAAAAAAAAAAGAAATATCTTTGCAGGTTAAAATCAAACACGCCTGAACGTCTGAATTAATCAAATTGCGCCAGGCTCTAATGAGAAGCCTGTCCTGTCTCTTGTGTGTCCATACAGGCGCACAGAGGGGGGGAGAATGCGCCAAATTTGTTTGCGGCGGATCAAGGCTCACCGCCTCCACTGCACTTTCTTTATCTTAATTCCAACTTGAAAAGATATAATTATCTAGTTTGAACAGGACTGCTATCAAATCCTTCTTTATAGGCAGGGAAGGGAAAAGCTCGAGTGGATTGTGAAGCTCTGAGCCGCTCGGTGTTGCCCGAGATAGGAGTAATGAAGTTGTGGAGTCCGGAGATACAAAGGGCATTAACCTCATTAGCATGAAACCTTTTCTTCTAACTATTGTGGGACCCTTTCAGTCCTCTAATCCCCCCTATTTCAAAGCTGGGTTTGTAATAAAGCTTTTAGGGTTTTTTTTTTTTCAAAGCTAATGGTATTCTCTAAAGATTTTTATTGCTGTTTATAATCTATGGGCCGATTAAGAATTCCCTATATGCCGTGCCCCCCCAAGCCTCCCCCCTCCCCACCCCAAACCACAAAAACAGTTAAACAAACACATGCACCTTGCACCAGAAAACACACTGAAGTTAGGCTTGTTGTTTCTACACAAGAAAAAAAAAAATCATAATCCAGTTTAAATTTGTCTGATTTCAGACTGAGTTGCATGTGTTCATTGTTGTTGTTGTTGTTAGTTTGTTTGTGTGTAAACAGGAAACAGTTTCCTGCTGTAAATAGCTTCTTTTTTTTCTTTTTTTTTTTAGTTTAGCTTACAGGCTCCTAAAGAAGTCCTGTAATGTTCCTGTTCGGTCCGAAGCAGCAGCTTGCAGCATGATGGAGCCTATAAGGCAAGATTTTAAACAAAGATCCCATTTTGCGGCACACTGCAACCTTCCCTTATCGCGTCGTGAGGGGTAGTCAGATTGTACTAAATTATGTCCCAACCAAGCCCCCTCGGATCCGTGGATTAAGAGATTAAAGTGGACCACTGGGCAATGCATCCCCTTTCCCCCTCATATTACTCGCATGATAATTGCCCAAACTGATTTGCACCTTCACAAAAGCTTGTAGAGACTCTTTGTAGCAGGAGCGGAGCAGAGACTGCAGCCCCTCTAAAATAAAACTAATGCCGTCCATTCCACACTGAGAGGACAACACGATACAGGCTGCAGTGTTTTCCTCTCTCTCCCTCTCTCTCTCTCTCTCTCTCTCTCTCTCTCTCTCTCTGTTTGTTTTAAAAAAAATTAAACTCTAGTGTTTATAATCAAACCTCACTGTGCACCTGATGGCACAAAGTAAGATTAAAGATCATCGCCCTGAAAGCTTGATTTTGTCAGAGGCCTCCTCTCAGCTGCTCTCTGTGTAATCAGAAGCCTATTACTTTTACTGCGCGCAACATATTGATAAAACTTTATTGACAAAATATTGACAATTACATACTTCTTGGAAGTATACTTTGTGTTAAAATTGTAGCAAACTTAACACAAACACAAAAATTATTTACATTCTGTAAAAGAGGGTTTAACAGAAACATTAACTTTTAGCATTTCTGTACATGGAATACGCTCAGTGCTTGAAGTTTTTTTTTTTCTTTTTCTTTTTTTTTCCTTTTTTTTTTTAGTTTTTCTCAATTCTTGCGTTTAGTCCTTCGTGGCAACTTTCACTGGAGGGTCAAGTCCTGACAGAAGGCTGCATGGGGCCACAGCGACACATTGGTAAAGCTTTTTAAGTTAAAGGAATGTCCTGATACCTTCCCTTTAAGTACTTCATCTGTGGTCTGATTCACGTTTTAGAAAGATTTTTTTTGTTAAATCGAAATTCACTTTTTGATCTCTTTTCTTAAAAAAAAAAAAACACTATAACGCAGCACCGCTACTTCATATGTTTTCACAATCACTTTTACACGAGAATCATCATAATTAAAGACTGCACACTTTGTAAAAAGGAAGAAGCACGACATCTCTCAGTTTGAAAATAGAGTTAAAAACAAAATTGATTACTTTTTTTTTGTCTTGGTTTGAGAAAACTTGTCAAATTAAAACAACTACCAGGAGAAAACTATACCATGCAATTCAAGTTTTACAAAAGCAGTTTGGTGTTTTGGTATCTTGAGTGGAAACTTTTTTTTTTTAATTTATAGAAAAAAATATATAATAAAAAAAAACCTTCTGAAGTGCAAACGTCCAATATGAATTGGAGAGAAAAAAATAATTGGTGGTGGGTAGGTGGGGGGGTTGTAGTGGTGGTGGTTGGTGCGTGGAAGGGTGCAGGTAGGTGGACTGAGACACTGTCAGTCACATTTTCCCGGGTCATCTGGATTGACAGACCCACATGGTGAAAGCAGTGCCACCAGTCGGGTTTCTCTCACCCTCAGCTGCCGATCTCCGTAGATCTGAAATGTGACATTGGCTTTTTAACCCTCTCATTGTCTCTACACGGCATCCTTTATCCATGTCCTCCTTCACACAGACGCTTATATAGTCTTTTTTTTTTTTTTAATCGTCCGATGTGACATCAATTTCCTCTGGGCTCGCCTGTTTAGTCGCCAGTCTCCATCGGTTTATGTGATGCGATCCTTTCTTCTTCTGCTGAGACTCCGAGCCCTCCTCCTCCAACTTCTGTCGCTTGAACTTTGTCCTCCGGTTCTGAAACCACACTTTTACCTGAGGAGTAAAAAAAAAAAAAAAAAAGACTGGATCAGTATCAGGAGATAAGCCGCGATTGGCCAGTGCGTAAAAACCACGCGTAAAAGGGACACATTGTTTGGACCACAGCGCTGAATACAAGCAGGCAGCGGTGCAGTGGAAATAAAAAGGTAAACTGTGCCCTGTAGTTTATGATCATAGAACAAATAACCGCCAGAATACACACAGATCAATTATATTCCCAGGGAAGCATGACTCCATGCATTTAAATCCTCAGATTATAATGATCACTCTAAGAAATAATATTAATTTATGGCACAAAGAGTGAACTCAGCCTATAAGAGGTCAATCAGCTCTGTTTAAAAATAAAACCATCATCCATTACATCCCACATTATGTCTTTCAAAATAAAAAAAGGGAATGAAAGTAAAATCAAAGAGCGGGAATAAATACAAACAGTTTTTTTTTAATTTACAGACTCACAAACATCTGATTCTAGAAAAACTTTTTCACCTAAAGTAGGTCAGGTTTTTTTTCTCCATAATAGGAATATTTCTGCCAGCGTTTCAATGTAAAAGAAACAAAGGAATCACATCCATGTCACATATTTAACATATATTTTCACACACTCCTCTAAATCGACTCAGCTCTGTTAATAAAAGGTACCGTGGGGAATTAACAACATCAAAATCGATAAATTGTCTGTTCCTGCTTTGTCACACTGCAGCCCTTTTAGCTCTTAAATGGCAACTGAGGTGCATTTAATGAGCCTTCAGTGGGCTAATTGAAGTAGGTGATGGTTCATTTCTCCCTTCAGCTCCTCCAAAGGCCCCGCCGTCCAAAGGAGACACGGCGGACAAAAGACACCGGCTGATGGGCTCAAACAGCATCTTAAATATGGCAGGGGGAATTCAGTGAACCCGCCTCGCTCTTTGTATCGCCTATCCCATAAAATGGTTAACTGGTTAATTTGCCCTCCATTTTGAAAGGCAACATTCTCCCCCTCAAAACAAAGTAATTCAACCCCTCCTGAAATGAGGTTAGGCCTATACAATGACGGTGGATTTGATCCAACAGAAAGCCTCTGTCTTCCACTGACAACATGCATTTATGGAACCTGGTGTGTAGAAACAGTTTGGTAGCTGATTATTTAAAAATCATTGTTTTTCAAATGATCCCGAGCCTCTTTGTTTTCGTGCGTCAGTCTCCGGTCATTTTACAGTGGCCTGGTTTTAAAAAGCTGACATGACGCACGGTGCCACGCTCAGGAAAAATACAATAATAATAATAATAATAATAATAATAATAAATAAAATGTCACATTTAGTCTACAACATCAGCCATAATGTGAAAAATAGCTTTTTATGATAGCAATAAAAATGGCTATAAAGTGTAAGTGGGCCTGTTATATCAGCCAAAACGTCACATAATACATGAGGAAGCAGCAGTAACATTAAAAATGAAAATAAAACAGAAGCACTGTAGAAGGTGAAATGAAAAAAAAAAAAAACCCGATGTGTAGTTTAATGTCAAATGAAATGAAGTATCTCTTACCTGAGTTTCTGTGAGGCTAAGGCTGTGGGCGAGCTGTTTTCTTTCTGCTCCCACCACGTAATGGTTTTTCTCAAACGCGTGTTCGAGCCGCAGGAGTTGCGAAGGTGAAAAAGCTGTCCGGATTCTTTTGGGCTTTCTGGCCAGCGCGTTGTGCAAAAGGAAGCTCTCTGGACTCGTTTCATTACCTGGAAACGAGCAGAAAACGAGGATGTGTCATGGTCCTATTTTGTTTTGTTTTATTTTATAAGATATTAACATCTTCATAACAACCAGCAGGCCTGCGTACAACTATGAAACAATAGTGCACTGAGGGCAAGACTGGAAATATGGCAGGATGATGATGTCTGAGGAGAAGCTGGACATCAGCCGATAAAAGAAGATAACTGATAGAAAACGTGCCTATATTTCAGTTATTGTTCATTGTAGACTTTCTCCATCTAGCGTGTGTGAAAGCACCGCATAAAGGAGAACGGAGGGAAGCAAAACAAAGCGGAGGTATAATCCTGGGCCTCTAATTAAATTAGCTCAAAAACAGCCTTTGTAAACAAAATCGCAGGTAAAATGCAAAAAAGCAGGAAGACTTTTAAATAAACAGCAGCTAAATACCACGTTAGAAATTCATTTAGAATCGATTCCTGAGAAATATGATAATGTAGCTTTAATTTGTCAGGAAAAAAACCTAGACAAGTACTAATTAAAAACCATGAAATGAGCAAAAGAAAGCAAACAATAATAAACGAAATTTCTTAGAGTCTAAAAACACCTCGGAGCAAAGTCAATTTAGTTAATAAAATTAAAATGACCCCAAATCTGGCCCACGTCAGCCTTAGACAATGAGCAATAGGCTCCTGAATTTACTATCCACATTGTTTCATTTGATTTTCCTTTAAAACAAAAATGCGTCTTTGCATTTAAAATGTTTTTTGAGTCTTATCAAACGAAACTGCAGAGCAACACTATTTTCGTTTTTACGCGTGAATATAGATCATGTACTATTTATAACCTGCAGACTAACAGTGTACAAACATGTCAAAATTGCCAATGGTCTTTTTTTTTTTTAGCACTGAACAGACACTTCGAGCAGCAGACGGCTATAGAGGCCAAGGAAACAATTATTTATTTCCTCGAGATCATTCTACTTTTTTTCTAAATAAATAAATTCATTACAGGGTCGTTTTAAGATCCTTTAAATAATCCTTTAAATAGGAAGTGTCTGTTTCGACCTGAGGATTGGAGTTGATAGGCTTTAAAACTGCTCTGCTACAGCTTGACACGTTTTTAATTCCATCTACATCCTGTTCTCTGTACTGATGGGAAGAGAAAAAATCTGCCTTCACTCTCCAGCCGCTTTGCGCGTTTTGTGCGTAAAAGTGAACCAAACGAAGCACTTTGACAACTTACCTTGAAATCTGTGACCCAAGTACCTATATCTGTGTAATAACCAGGGGTAGAAAGTTGAGGGGTCCCTTTGCTGGCTGGCAAAAAGAGGGTGCGGACTGTGTGAGGAGGAAAGAGGGTGAGCGGCCAGAGCGTGCGGCGGGGCCACCGGATGCACCGGGACGGCGGAGTTTGGCGGATGAGAGACCGCCTCGGCGAACACCAAGTCCGGGTTAGAGTAGACGCCCCTGCCGCCGGAGTGAAAGCCGTTCAGAAAGGGGTTCATCTGGCCGGAGTTTGCATAGCTGAGCGCCGCTGGCCTGATGGGCTCCTCGGAGCGGGACGCCGGTACAGGATTATCCTTCGCCACTAAAGACTCTATAGTAAAACACCTCTTGGGTGTAGGTTGAAACATGGTCTGATAGTCCAGATTCCCCAGTTTAAGTTAAAGTCGTCGTAGGCGCTCTCGCTTAAAAAATACTCCACACCCAAGAAAGGGGGAAAGTTTCTGCGCAGTAAATAAGTTGGGAAAAGGCGGCAGTGCCGAGAAAGCCAAAAAATAAAAAGTGCTCGGCTACTCCCAGACTAATCCATGGATGTGATCGTTTTCCTCGCAGGGTTCGTGCAGGCAGATTTGTTAGTTCATGAGCCTAATTAGCGCTGCAGTCCCATAAACAGCTTCCTCTGAAAGCTGTAATGGCATGGTGATTGGTCGCTGCCGCTGCTGCTCGCCTTAAGGTGGAGAAGGGGAAGACGCTTAAAAAGTGCGTCAATGGGAAGCAGGGGCGCGGAGAGGCGGACTCGAACGTGCAACACGGAACGGATTCGTCCAGAGAGGAGCCCCCTCGCACACACGCGCGCACACACTCTCTCTCGCGCGCGCACGCACACATATCTTCAGGACATTTAACACACTCAACTGAATCAGTAGAAAAGCTCAAGGTAGCCTGCTTAGCCAGCTGTAAGGCCTGTGACAGGGTCAGAGGGATTTTTTAGGGTGGGGTGTATGTGTGCGCAGTGTTGGTACCAGCAAGTGATTATTTTTAATTATGCACAACAATGTTGCGCAAACATCAAATCAGCTCCATTAAAGTCCAGCCTGTTTCCGAGGCTAATATTTAGCACCATCTTAATTGCGCTATCAGGCGGGCTTCATTTAGGACTCCTGTGTGTCGCTCCTGGTTTTGGTTTTCTAACTGGATTTCTGTAGAGAAGTTGTTCTTCTATTGTTGCTGCTCGTTTTTTTTTCTCATTTGTCTCCAGGTTCTATTAGGATAAGGCTCAAATTGAACACTTGCTGAAGGGATGTCTGGGAGACACCGGAGACAAAAACGAGCCTCAGCCAAGATTTAGAGCTTTTTTTGTCAGCTGCACAGGACGCGGCGTGAAGACTGGCAGAGTCTTCAGAGTTCACTAACACCTCCCCACTGATGAGTCGCTGCGTGTCAAAGTTATTCAAGGCTGAATGCTCAGGTGTTTGGTGGAGCTGCCACCCCTGTGTGTATGGATCAGTGACTGGAGAGCAGCAGCACAAAGCTGCAGCCATGGCCGCGCACCGAGGGCCTGTATACAGGAGTAACACACACACAACACAACACAACAGCCGAGTCACCGTCATGAGGCGGGTTAGAAATAAACATATGCTCCTCTGAAATTGGGTTGCCTACTTACAAGTATATTTAAATTATTTTCTATTTATTTTTATTTTTTTATTCGCTTTTTTGGTTTTCAGGAATTAGTTCGTATAAAACGATCAAGACTTCAGATGCTGGAAAATTAAATTTGCCCTTTAAGGAAACACAAGATCATAACAGAAGGTAGATCTGAATGCTGTTTCAACGTGAGATTATTATTATTATTGTTGTTATTGTTATTATTATTATTATTATTATTATTATTATTATTAACATCGTCGCTTACTTGTAATCCAATGTCAAATATCTGTCAGTGCACGTCTATGGACAGGTCTGCTTCTGGCTTTATTTGGGCGGTTGGGTTCAGGCTCTCTGGAATAAAACAGGCAGCAAACTAAACACTAAAATAGGTTCATAAAGCCGTCAGAGCATCAACAGCCGTACAACACACAACACGCCTGATCTGACGTTTAAAAATGTCTGAATCCTGGTTACTGATCTATTATTATCAACACCGTGAGGAAGCACTGTGAGTTTGATTTTAACTTATTAAGCTCACTTTGTAAGGTACCGTCTTTTATTGTGTAAAATCATGTCATAAACACCAGTCAGTGTCTCTGTCCATTATTATTATTATTACCATTATCATTGTACGTCGTGGTTATAAGTCGGGGCAGGGCAGTTCAATTCAAAGCCATTTGTAGCTTGAACAAAAATGTTTAAGAAAAGTTTGGCTTTAGGTGAGGCCTTTGTTTATTTTTATTTGCAACTCCAGCAGCATGACTGGTTTGCTAAGCGTCTGCATGTTAATATTTTCTTGAGTTTTACAGCGGGTTAACTGCTGGTCGTGGACACGAACCAGCAGGGTTTGCCTGCTTCCACACGGTGAAGCGTTTCGGTCCGGTTCACGGTGCTTTACCGACCTCTAGTGGTTGTAAAACGGTAGCGTAAGGTACCGTGAAAACAGAGATCCTGACTAAATGAAGAAAGGTTTAATTTCTCTGCTGTTGCGCTATTTTAGCGGTTAGAACAGATACAATAACTGTCGGGATCTAACATGTCTTTCTAAACACCTTCAGTGTAATAACATGGACTAATACAGATAGAGATGTTTGTAAATCAGCTATTGTGACTTCCTAAGTTAAAATATTTCCCAGCCTTTTGTGGCTCCTGACCTTTAAAACAAAGAACTGAATGTTTCCTAAAGCTATACAAAGGTAACTGGACTGGACTTGAGATTCCTCAATACGTTTCACCTCTCATGCAAATACCGAATGACTGAGAACCTTCACAAAGAAATGAATGATTGCAACTTTTTTTTTTTTTTATCACTTTTACAGTTAACATTCAAAGTAACTGTCTACAACCCCTGTGCATGGTTGGGAACCACTGTCTTAAACCAGTAATTGTACTGCACAGTCTCTAATGGTGATGCAGCATTTGAGATTTAAATGAACACGTGGGTGGTGAGCAAACATCTTTATTAATAAAGGCTTTATCTGTACACATGCAACCTGGTTGAATAACACTGATTGCAGCAAGATAGAAGCACACGCTGGGTACTGAGTTAGACCAACTGAATACTCTAAGCATACACATCAAAATGGAAATTCCACTAGTTCCTTAACAAGAAGCATCTGAAACATTGGATGAAAGAGCAGAGATCAGTGAAGCAGATGACAACTGCTATTACAAGAGCTGTAGATCTGTGCCATTATATAATATCTATCCAAAGGTTAATTATTGAAAAGAGGCAGTTGGTGGTAAATTGAGTTTGCATTGATAGTTGGAGCAGGTACATTGGTTTTCAGTGTAATCGGTTTCACTTAGTAGTAGGTTGTAACACCCCTAACCACTGGGGGCAGTCATGTTTCGATTGATGGTTAACATGAGGCCTAAGTGCACAAGTTCACTGACTGATGGTGTTTCAGGTGGTGGAGAGAGCCTCAGGTTCAGAACTGCTCAAAGTCAAAATAAAGATAAAAGGAAACAATTCCCAGGAAAACTACTGTCTACAAATATTTCATTCAAAAGTATAGCGCACATAAGTATCAGAAGCTTGTAGCCATTAATTCACCACTGTGGCTAACTGAATATTGAATTTTTTTTTCCTTCCAAAACCAATTTTTCATCATCTGAGCCAATTAGATGCAGAGGCTGTTGCTCAGCGGCGGACAGTGGTCCAGCCATCATCATCCGTCTCATTCTTGGTGCGACGAGGGATGTCTTTGTCAGAACGCCAACTCTTTTCTCCATCAGCCTCACGGTCACGATCCCTGTCCCTTTCTCTTGGCCTCTCCCTGTCCCGCTCCTCCCGCTTATCATCACCTCCACGACGCCAAGAGCCTCCTGAGGAAACAAAGATGTTCATTAGGTGATGTTCAAGCAAGGACATGTTGATTACCTCCAGTTTCTGTATTTGTCAAGCCTGGTTAGTATCTCTTCAAGACACCTGAGTAAACAGGTAAACATCGACCTCTGCTGGCTGAGTGCAACACCTCCACATCAGTGTTCCCTGTTGTTCTATTTTGTAACTTGGTAACTCTATTTGGAGCTGGCCAGGATAAATAATAACTGATGACTGATAAAATGTTTTGATCATACTGTCATTAACGTGAGGGTAAGCCTCAATGTTGTTACTGAAGGTTTTGTTCAACCATAAGCTACATTTCAATAGGAACTCTCTATATATTTTGGCTCAATAATGAAGTACTTTCAACAGCTTTTAATCACATCACATCTTAACTGTGACGCATTCGCATCCCTGATATGTGCGTCATTCCTGAATCCTGCTCTGCTTACCATCATCATGATCTCTGGATGTGCCCCTGTGTTCACGGTCATCCCGGTTGTCTCTATCACGGCGTTCGCCACGGCGATCATCGCGTTCACGGCGATCATCGCGTTCACGGCGATCATCGCGTTCACGACGATCATCGCGGTCACGACGATCATCGCGGTCACGACGATCATCGCGGTCAGTGTCCTCTCGGCGAGAGTCTCTCCAGCTGCCTCCTTCATCTGCAGCTGTTCTCCTCCAGACGCCCTCGTCTCTGTGAACACAGAGTGACACTGATTAACAAAACAGCAACAGCTCATTGAAAAGGCAGTGGTCGTGATATCCTCTGCCTAAAATAAAATAAAATAAAATCCAACACTCTGAACATAGATCTTCAGCCAGACCCACCTCTGTGGACGACGGTCCCTGAAGCGGTCGCTGGATCTTTCCTCTCCTTCGCCATCATCTCCGTCATCATTTGCACCACCACGAGGAGGTCCCCAGCTCTCCTCTCGGGCCTTCTCCCGCTCACGCCAGCCACCTGCAACAGAGGCATTTGCTCATCATCCTATTAAACATTACATTTTATCACAGAGCTATAAGACATCACTTATAGGCAGCTGAGTGGCTACAGGCTTACCAGGTCTGCCCTGGGGTTTCCATGGTTTGGGATCCTCACCACCACGACGTGGCCCATCATCCATGCCTCTCCTTCCACCTCTGTCATCGTCTCCTCCCCTTCTGGGACCCCAGTCATCATCAACCCCACGTCTGGGACCCCTGGAGTCATCCATGCCTCTGCGAGGACCTCTATCGTCATCAAAACCACGCCTGGGGCCGCGATCATCATCAAAGCCACGCCTTGGGCCGCGGTCGTCATCTCCACCCCTCCTTGGTCCACGGTCATCATCAAAGCCTCTACGTGGACCACGATCCTCATCCATCCCTCTGCGTGGAGGACGGTCATCATCACCACCACGACGTGGGCCTCGATCATCATCAAAGCCCCGACGCGGCCCTCTGTCATCTCCGCCCCTGCGGGAACCATCTCCTCGCCTGAAGGGCACCTCCCTCTCCTCTTTGTCATCATCGTGACCCTCGTTTCTCCAATCCCTTAAGGGAGAGAGCAGGCACAGGTGTTTTTAGAATAGCCCCAGCTGGTTTAATGGAGGTAACAATAAAAAGCATTACTAAGCTGAGTTACCAACACACACCTGTCAGGCACAGGACGACGCCAGTCTGAGTCACCTCCATCCGTGCGCTTTCTCCATCCTCCCTCTTCCTTTTCGCCCCAGTCCTATGTAAGCAAAACATGTCAAGACAAATCGTGCCATTACATCAGGATCACTCAAAGCTCTGCAGAGATAATTTGTCCCCACTTAACAAGGTACTGTTACACTCATCAGTTCTTACCATAAATATAGAAAATGTTTTAACCTGAGGTTTATTACTCTACCCTCAGTCCTTAAACTTAAATTACTTATATTCAGGCTCAATTCCATCACACCTCCGTAATAGGGATGAAACAAATCAAACGTATCACAACATTTTAGGACAAAATACTGTGAGCAACTGTCTTATGTTACTGATACTTAGGCACCATTAATGTACAAAACTTTAACTCCAGACATGTGAACTCAGCTACCCTGTCTGGATGTTCAGCCTTTTACTGATTGTATCTCTTTACTGGTTTATGTGATTTTTATATTTGAATGATTAGAAGCATTTCACAATTCAGTAAAAGCAATAGTAGTGAAAAATGTGTATTTTCAATTTTTTTTGATTCTCTGCACCACAATATCACAATTAACCTGGTATCATATATAAAATCTTGTATCAATTAATTGTGACTCCCACCCCTGTTTCACATTCGCTAACCATCAGTTAAAAAATAAAAAAGTGAATTTATACCTTGGCTTTCTCCTCTTGTGGGCCCCTTCTCTCCTCCTCACGGCGACGCTCTCGCTCTTCAATCTCCTGCTGACGAGCGCGCTGCTTCCGTTCCTGCTCCTCGAGCTTACGCAGACGCTCCTGGTACTCCCTCTCCTCCTCCTCTCTCTGCTCTTGTTCCAGGCGTTCACGCTCCTCACGCTCTGTAACAAAAAGTAGGAAAATAACATGAGACACGTTTAAACCACATTAAGTCCAATAGAATAAATTTGATATAAAAAAAAAGGGCAGGGCATGGCTCACTTGGAGTGGCTACGACAATCAGAAAATACCACCAAGCATTGGAAAACAGTTTCCTGACTGAAGCGTGAATGAAACATTTTGGCAAAGTGACTATTTATTCACTTTAGAAAAATTCACCCTGCCAAATGAAAATTTAGTGTTGAGCAACAACTCAGCTCCTCCCTATAGTGCTGTACTGTCCCTCAAAACAACCATTTTGTCACTGTCTTCTTTGTTGTTGAGGTGGCACATGAAATCCTACCCCTTCTTTATCATGACAGGTTTCTGTGTCTCAGTGCACATGTGCAAACAGAAATGAATTACCTTTCTTGAGCTGCTCCTCGTGAATACGCTGTGCCTCTTCCTCTTTCTGGCGGTAGTAAGCATTGCGCCTGTCCTCTTTGCGCTGTCTCTTCCTATCTTCCAGGCGCTTCTTCCTCTCCTCAACCAAACGCTCCTGGAAAGCTTTCAGTTTTTCCTTGAAAGACAGAAGAGTGAACTTGAACCCCTTTTTACAGTTATAAATACCCAGCTTAATCTGACGGAAGGACTAAATGGTCTTACCTCATAAATGAAGCTACGGGCAGCTGTAATTTTAGACAAGAAGTTTTCCTTGTCCTCTATCATCCTGGACATGCGCTTCTTGTGCTCCAGAGCCTTCTCCCGTTCAACTTTCATATTACTGATCTACAACAAGAGGAAAAGGTTCATTCTCACACTCTGGATATGAAAGTCTTGAATTTACTTGAATTTGTGTTTGTTAGTTTCTTTTGTTTTTAACATACCCTCTCCTCCTCCTGGAGCTCCCACAGTTCCATGTCCTTAATGCGCTGCTCCTCGTAAGCCTTTTTGATGAGAGGAATCTCCTCGAGGCGTTTTGCCCTCTCGAAGTAGTCAATCTGGAGAGAAATAAAAACCAGTGTCAAAGTCACATCTAGGTAAGAGATATTCAACACTGATGTGTCACTTAGTTACCTTCTTCTCCTGGTTCTTCAGACGCTCCTGAAGTTCCTTCTTCTCCTTCTCCAGCTGCTCCACCTGTTTGGCCATGATGAAGTCAGGATCCAGTTCCTCCAGGTCCTGTATGAAACAGATTTGTCAGTCTCATCTTTGAAACTTGATATCACTGACCTATTTCTGCAGTATGGAGTTCAACTTAAGTTTATTCTTGGCAACATTTTACCTCAATATCAATATCCTTGAAGGCCTTGGCTCCGAGTTCAGTCTTCTTGATCTGTTCCAGTCGTTCACGGACTGTCTTCTTCTTGATCTGCTCATGCTCCTGCATGATGCGCTCCTTCTCCCTCTCCTTGGCCTCCTGGCGGAGACGTTCCTCCTCAGCCTTGCGGACCTTCTGCATCTCAGCTTCCCGCTGCTCCAGCTCCTCCTTTTCACGCTGAATGTTCAGGCTCTCCAGGCGCTCCTTACGCTCTTCAATGGTCTGTCTACGAGCCAGGATGCGCTGGTGATCCTTGCGGGCATTTTTCAGATAGGCAGCGATGGCCTGCTGGTTCTGCTCCTCACGTTCTTGCTGAGGAAGGAAAAAAACAAAAAACAAAATGAAGTTTAAAGAATAAAGAAAACTGTACTGTGACAAAGTAGATACTAATCATGAAGAAGATACATGTACAGTGGCTTCAGGAAGTATTCAGACCCCTTCACCTTTGGCACACTTGCTGTTGTAGGTTTTATTGTAAACAGATTAAAGTGCCATTTTTTTCTCAACAAATTACAAAGTCATGGATCAAGACTAAGTGAAAACATGTTTTAGAAAGTTCAGCAAATTTATTAAACATCAAAAACTGAAATCTCTCTTTTACAAAAGTATTCAAACCCTTAATTCAGTACTCTGTAGAAGCTCCTCTGGCAGGATTTACAGCTTCTGGGATAAGTCTCTACAAGCTTTGCACATCTGGATTTGGGCATGTCAGAAGATAATTGAAGCAAACAGGATGCACCTGAGCACAGCTTGGGGTGCAGCAGGGTTTGAATACTTCTACAAATGAGAGGTTTCAGTTTTTGATTTTTAATAAATTTAGAAAAAAATCTAAAAACATGTTTTCCCTTTGTCTTCATGGATTATTAAATAAAGATTGATGGGCAAAGAATTTTATTCATTTAAAATTAAACCAATGACATAATAAAGTGTACATTATTATGTATTAGTGAATAAAAAGTTATTTTTGGTCACTGATCAAGTGGCTCCACTCTCTGTGTCTCTATACATGAGAGCCCAGTGGGAGGACTCACCAGGATGGAGGCAGGCTTGATGATCTGGATGGCCTTGGCCAAAGAAGCAGACATGGCAGTCAGCTGGTTCCTTATCTGCTCTGAGGGCATGTTCTGTAGGAAAGGACCAACAGGAGCGTCCTCTTTGGTCGAGTAGTTCAGGTCAGAGCCAAAGCTCAGAGTCCGAGAGGTGTGGTCAATTCGGACCTAAAGGTCAAAACAAAACATTACATGGGTTAATAAACAGTATGATCACTTTTAAGCTGTAACATGCATCCTCACTACTGTAACACTTTTGTTGGACTATCAATAGTGCTAAAACATCCAAAATGCATAGTCTCTCCTGATCTTGACATTACCTGCAGATCACAGTGTCGGGCAGCATCCACAATGGAGCGCTCCAGCTGGAAGGCGTCCACAAATGGAACCAGGGAGGCCAAGCGGCTGAACTCGATGCTTTGATAGATCTGTGCAACCTAGAGTAACAGATGCAACATAATGAGAGCAAGTACTGTCTTTATAGTGCAAATGTAGATGTTAGACAATAGAGCGTTCAAGGTGAATGAAAAAAAAAACTGAAGACAAATACCTGTTGCAGGAGCCTCAGGATGGTATTGCTCTGCAGGTGAGGAACATACTGCTGCAGATCAGCCTCCTTTTCAGCCTGGTCTCTCACCCAGTTCAACACCTAGAGGGAGAGTATGTGTTAGTGTACACCGGAATAAAAAATAAGTAGCAACACTAAATTAAATTAAAATACAAACAGCAAATAAAAATTATAGTGATGGACAATATATTTTCTTTATTATTCAAGTATATATGAGATGTAGCCAATTTTTTTTTTTTACCTTGGTCACTCTTCCACTGAGTTTCAGAGGATGAAAGTCCACCTCAAGCCAGTTGTAAAGTTCTTTCACTTCAGGCACAACATACTGCAGCAAGTTAAATCTCACCTAGAATGAAGACATTAAAACACACATCTGTTAAACACTGTTAAGCAAATATTTATTAGCATGTTCACAAGGTCAAGTAAAAAAGTCAGGGTCTTAACTGATTTTTCTTAAAATGACTCATTTTTGAATGTTTTCACAAAAGCAAACAATCAGGAACTTTTTACACCGGATTAAAAAAAAGTGTTCAGCGCCACTCCTGAAACCTAAAACACTTAGCAAAGCTCCTTTCCCATGCACATAATGTACCATGTCATTGATGAGACTCTGCCGGGTTGGTGGAGACTGTAGACCCAGGAGCGTGGCCAGCCTGCGGTGTTTCTCCACAATGATGCCATCCATGTCCAGCAGTCGAGCAATATCAGTGCGCTCGGGGGTGATGGGGATGGACAGTGTGGCCAGGAGGACTCTGGTGGACATCCTGAAGATGGGGAGCATTATTAACCATTTGGTCTTCACCAGAATAAAACTTGTGCACTTCTCTACAAATAATAAGTTACCTCTGCATCTCATCTTGGGTCAGATTCTTGCGCATCTCCCTGGACAGGTGATAGAGCCGGTGGAGGGTACAGGCATGGAAAAGAGCATTTCCAGATTTCCAGAACACAGTAGACACTTTGTTGTAGTAGTTGGCCATCAGCTGAGGTTTGGGAGGCTTCTTGGAAAGCGCAAACAGGCCATGGATGTCCTCAACAGCCTTGAATGCTTCCTGGAAGTAGAAACAATACTGCATCAGCACCAATAACATCACTTTGCCCATGTATGACCAATTTATTTACAGAAGATATAAAAGGCTCACACAGGTGTTTAATTATTCTAGTCCCGCGCTACATTTTCTGCATTACTGAACATAATTACATATAGATGAAGATTTAGTAAGTGAACAAAAACATGCAAACACACTCGTACAATCTTTTATAGACTGACCTGCCAGAGCTCCATGCTTATGGCACTGTCCAGCTGCACAAGACGTGTCTCCAGGTGCATGGACTGGCTTTCAGGGTTGTTCAGGTTGATGGCGGTGCTCTGGTTGTGGTGACGCTGGATCTGTCCCAGATGCATACGCAGGTTGTCACACAGTTTGCGAAACTCAGCTTTGCGGGTGTACTGAAGGCAAAACTTGAATGCTGCAGAAAAGATGACCAAATATTATTAACAGAATTTAGCATGAAACAGTCAACATGTAATTTACATTTTGTGTATTTTTGCTTTGAGAATTGAGATTTTAGATGGATATTAATTTATCGACCTATTCAAACATCAATTCCCTTCTCTCTGGCTTAAGATAATGTTGATCATTTTAAACGTGCAGCCACGTCCATGTTCCGAAAACCATCTTATCATTCAGTAACATCTCTCTACACGAAAACAGACAAAATATTTTGATAACAGAAACTTTTAAGCACTTTTGACATATACAATGCAAAATTCAGACAATGAGAAACTGAATGAAAATAAAATATACTTTTGTGTCACTACCTTGCTGGGCAATGTCATGGTACAGACGCTCCACCTTGGAGTTGTTTCGGAGCAGGTCCAGGCACTGGCGGTAGGACTCCCACAGGAACTTCACCCAGGGAGTGAGCAGCAGGCGATCAGTACGATCCTGAGTGTCCTCTCCACTCACAGCGCTCAGGAGCACACTGAGGTCACAGTACACCAAACATTAATAACACCTAATGTAACACGACCTAGCTATAATCACCTTATATTTTACCTGCACTGTTAGTATTAACAAACAGTCATCCAAGTATACCAAGATATATCTGAATTCTGTATAAAATTAAAGGCAGCCCAGGAACATGAATTGAGAAAACTGTTGCAGCCTACATTCTGTATAAAATACTTGGACAACCTCACCTTTCTGGGGTCTGGATGTTGTCCAGATCCTCAATGTCCAGGACCATCTGCTGAGACTCCTCCTTGGCTGTCTCAGTCTTCTCCTCCGCCAGCTTCAGGTAAGCCCTAACCACATCCTCCAGAGATTTGATATTCACCTGAGAACAGAGATAGAGATTACACTTTATCTCTAAAAGACTAAACAAGAGAACCAGGAAAACTACCTGATTTGCATAAACAGCACAGATTTCTCCTCACACACCTGCTGGCAGATGTTCTTGTACTGGTAGAGACCCTCCTTGGCCAGGTGGCTCTTGCGAAGATCCACGCAGAGCTCCAGGTACTTGAGCATGATGGGCTCGTGGATCTTCTGCCATGTTCGATGTTTTTTGCTTTTGATGACATCGTACAATACATCCAAGGCTGGCTGTTTCTTACCAACTTCAAGAAACTCTGTATAGACAAAGCACCACACAATATAACATAAGTCCACAACAACAAAGGTACCACAATATCCCCAGCATTTCGCACCAACTCCGTGGTTAGCTAAGTCTACATGACACAGTTAGGCCCGTAATGATGCTTGGTGAACGAGACATTAGCATTAACGTATTGCACCGGTGATCTGACAGTCACTAACAGGCACTGACAATAAATATTACAAAGCTGCCCCAAGTATTAACACTTACTTTACAGTCACCTATGTTTCTAATTTGTTTCTGATTCTGCACAACAGTCGGTACCACAAAAATGGCCTACCCGGTTAGCTAAATACTAACGCTAGCTGTAAGAAAGCGATGGCTTCCCCGCCATTCCAGCTAGTATTAGCATTTAGCCCGGCTAACTGCGACGAGGCATTCGAAGGCTAACGTCTGCTAACGGTGGCTGGCTAGTTAGCATGAGTGTGTGACATCTGTGAAACACGACGCTGTGTTTTTACTCACCGTTCGCTCGTTTCAGAGCATTTTCTGGCCGCTGAAAATACGCCGGCATGTCGGTGGCGTTCTATTAAGACTCCAAATGGGCTGACTTTAGTGAATTTTGACAAATTTCACCAACCCATCAAGCCACGCACGCACCCGTTGCAACAGTGCTGGCTGAGAAAGGTAGAACCTCGTGAACGGCCTCGCTAGGGTTGCCAGGTGCGTCCCGCGCAATCCCCCCTATCACAAGCTGAGAGCGAAGAAACGTAGTTCTGTCTGCCAAAAATCATGATTAACATTAAAGGTTAATGTATCGATATTTAGGTTTTATGTGAAGTTGTTCTTAATTTATGATTAAAGATTAATATTGGTATATGTGCAAACAAATAAAAGCTGTAGATACCTAGTTTTCGATAGCATTCCTATGTAACTTAAATAAATATTTTGTACGGATAAAAATTATCTTTTTGCTGTACATTTTGGCACACTTTTATATCTAACAACAGTCACAGGGGACTGGTGTGTAGCATGAGTTAAAATGTTGGAGAATCCTGAATTTGTTCTCCCAATTACTGCATTTGACCTAATTTTTATTTACTGAAATGTGACCATAGATGTTAATTAACATTTATCAAATAAATGAAGTGTGTGGAATGTAAAACACTGAGAACTGAACATCTTAATCTCAGTATAAATAAATGTTTGAATACATATTCTTCCCATATCATTGTAAAATGAACAGCTCCACAACCCCCTACTTCCCAAATGGGGGTTTTCAACAAACCTGGCATCCCTGGGTGTGTGAAGTTCCCGTATGCACTCTCCTGATGATGCGTTGAGGTAACCCTTGTTAAGTGTCAGTTGAAGTTGATCTTGTCAGTTGTAGCAATGTAGTTCAGACTGGAGATTCTCTATGAATCTATACCTCCTCTCCACAGATATTACACAAAATATTATGGTTTATGATACAAAATATCATCGAACATTATCAAAGGAACCTTATGATGCAGGTTGCATTTTCCTCAAGCAATACTGCTTTGCTAATTTCAGTGGTGGCTTAATGCAGCTTAAATGTGCACAATGGAGGACAAACATAGGACACAAACATTTATTATGTATTAAAGCAAAATAAAAATAATTATCAGATTATACTCAGTATATAGACGGAGTATATATAGATATATAAGCCCGCCTACACTTCACTGTCACAGTCAAAAATGTAGGCAGCACAATGTATTGGTATTTCACGAGTTTTGCATGTGTAATACTACAATTTCGGTACCCGTGAACACACCATCCCCGCTGGAGTATCGCCAGCTGTGATTGGTCGCGAGCAGCGCGTCTCCTCCTCCTCCCGCACGATCCTCCAGTCCCGGAAGAAGGAAGAGAGTTCGCAGAGAGAGGAAAGTCTGTTGACAGCAGAAATCGCACCTAGGCCACTGATAAGTTTCAGCACATTATCTGTGTCAGTAAACCTTTCCGGGATTGCACTCTGGTATTTGGACCAAGCAGGAGCTCTAAAGGTACTTCACAGATTAATCTGTGTCCGCAGAGGAAGCTGGTTGGTGGTTTCTCTCCAGTTAACTTGTCACGATGAACTCTTTCAGGTATGGAATATGGCAACAACTGAAACGCAGCTTATGTTAAGCGTCGGGTTAATCGGTAAGTTCCAGCTCACAGACGGTTTCTTGGTTCTTGGTCGTTTTTCAAAAGACGCTGGCGCCTCAGAAGGAGGAGAATCACATGATGCCAGTGTGACCCAGGAGTGTCCCCATCAGCAGGGCTCCATGTCCCTCATTGGTTCATTGCTCCTGCATGTTTGGCCTGTGTGCATTAATGAGCTGGTTATCTGCATGCTAAGTGCATAACACAGACACACATGTGAATAAGATTTGGTCCCATGAAGCCCTGTCCTAGACCATTTCTGTCTCTGTCCATCTTCTGATGTATTAAGTTTGATATATGATGTTCAGTGTTATTTATTTTATTTCTCTGGCCAGAAAAAGATGTGAATGGAGACACACTGTGGGTGTGGTGCTATCCCTCCGTGGACTCAGAACTGAGGCAAGTCCTGCTCAGCAAGTGCTGTCTGACGCAGGACGGCCGGGATTTCCACACCTTTGTGTTTGGCCAGTTCTGTCGTACCTGGTACTACATTACCACAGTGGAGGTACAGGAACCTACAGCACTAAACAAGGTACAGTGTACTAATCCAAAGACTCCTCCATCGTTATTAATTTGACTTGAAAGAGGAACAACGAATTTGGCACCAAAACTAATTAGTGATTTTATTCTGGGATTAATCTGCTATTATTATCGATTATTTTTGTTGTTAATCAGTTATTTGTTTAGTTTATAAAACACAAGATTTCCCAGAGGCAAAGTTGAGGTCTTCAGATTGCTTGTTTTTTCCAGTCACCATCCCAAACACATGAAGATATTCAATTTACAACAATATAAAACAGAGAGAAGCAGGAAATGCTCACGTTTAAGAACCTGGAACAAGCAATTGTTTGGTTTGATTCTTTGATAAATAACTTAATTAACTAAATTGTGAATCTGTTTTCTGTCGATTGACTAACCGAGCCTTGTCTCTATTTTCTGTTTTTAAGGTCACCCATTTTTCAATAGTTGTTACAGCAAAAGACTTCAACCCTGAGAAGTATGCTGCACTTAGCAGAATACTCTGCAGGTAACAGTGTTTGTCAAAAAGACGTTCCGAACCTATTTCATGGGTAATACTGACAGTGAACTTTGGACAGTGCTTATTTAATAGATGGGTATGTTTTCATTTTGTGATCCAGGATGTACATCAAACATGGCAGTCCGGTGAAGATGATGGAGGCTTACATCACTGTTCTCACCAAAGGAATTTGTCAGAGCGATGAAAATGGCTCGTTCCTTATTAAGGACTATGATGTACGGAAGGCGTACCTGGCCGGGTCAATCAAAGGTAAGACGTCACAGAGGGACATTAATCAGTGTTTTAGGCTCTATTGTCTGATTTCACTTCAATTTTGATGCAGTGGATTTATTGTTATATCAGAGCTGAGAGAATTAGATGATTTATGAATGATAGATAATGTGCATTTGCTCACCATTTAACCTTTCTTAGACTAAATGATTCATTGATAAATCAAGAAAATACTCAGCGGATTGATTTATAGTAAAAGTAATTGTCAATCGAATTACAGGTTACCAGAATGCATCGCGACAACCCAGAGGTTTCCCTTTCCTTGTTGCCTGTGATATTGGTGATTTTACCATCTAATGGGGAAAGAAAGCAGGAAAACACAGCTAAAACTGAAAGTGGTTCATAATGAAATCTGCTAGGAACACAACCCAGATTCCGCCAGAGATGAAAGTAGGTCATCCGCTTTCCCTCCATGTTTTCTTTCTCAGATGTGGTGTCTCAGTTTGGTATGGAGACTATCATCCTGTATACTGCTCTCATGCTGAAGAAGAGGATCATAGTCCATCACCCTCGTATTGAAGCCTTGTTGGAGTTTACAAGGTAAATTTATTTGGATTAAAGGCTTAATTATAATTTGGTGGTAGAGATTACGATCATAACTCTTTACCTGTTTCCCTCAAGAGTTCTGCCAGCTCTGACGTGGCACAGGAAAGACTGGTCCATCCTGCACCCGTACGTGCACCTGACTGATACTGAACTGGAGGATTTAAAGAAATGCCCTGGTGAGGCTGCCTCCTGCTTTATTTTCTGATTAACGCTAAACCTTATTGGAGTCTTCTCCTTGTGCCACCATCGGCGCTGCCATCGCTGTGATCTCATGGTGGGAAAATGAATTATTTATGCTCCAATATGTTTGTTTTCTCCACAGGGTATGTGGCAGGATTTGTAGATCCAGAAGTGAGCAACAGATCGGACTTGTTTGATGTGTATGTGAACCTCCCTGACAGTGTCATCACAGTATCCCAGAGTGCCAAAGGTACAGTATGTTGAAAGAGAAAGTGTTGTTTCTCAGAGCACTTTGATCCCTGAGAGAGTAGGACAGCGTTTCCCTCACACTGACGTGCGGTATCCCACCACAGAGGCCATGGCTATGGGGAAGTTACACAAGGACGTCGGTCACCTTATTGTCCAGTCTGCAGAAGACGCTGAGAGGTCAGACAGTCAGGTGATTAAGGTGAGAACGCACTCAGAACACCAACATGTCTGTATTCAAGCCACAGTTGTGAGAAATGTTGCCTTGAATGTAACATGACGACCACGCTTTCATTCACAGGACATCTCTGTCAAGACAAAAGAGATCCTCGCTAACTTGGTCGCCCTGGCTAACGAGTGTGAAGACTCCAAGATCACACTGGAAGGATTAAAGCAGCATCATTTCCCCTCGGCGACAGAGAACTTCCTCTTTCATTTGGCAGCTGCAGAGCAACTCTTAAGGATATAAACCCGTTGCTCTGCTGCGGGATGTGGTTACTGTCAGCAGCATGGATTCTGGCTGTGCTGTTTTGTGTATGTTGGGATAATTACTGTTCTGAAAGGCTTGTGCAGACTCCGGAGGTTATCATGAGAGTGTGCACAAGACACAGAAAGTGTCACTAGCATCAAATTTTAGCTTACACTGTTGTGCTAATATGAGACACGACTCACATCTTGTACCAATATATCATAGAATTAAAGCTTAATTATGACAATATTTTATATTTTTACTTATTGCCAACAAATCCCATGAAAAGGCTTAATTAAAGCAAGCAGGAACTGATTCTGCTAATAAGTATTACTTGTGTAGACAAAGACACAACAAGAAGAAACACAGCAACAAGCCGCACTGTTACACTGGTGACATGTTCCTTCATTATGATGAACACTGGCACTGTAGTTAATTTTGAGTCAGTCCTCCATATGAAGTCCTGCTACTGTTAATACACACTGAAACACCAAATTTGTATTAATCTGCAGCTGAAAATAGTCCCCAGTGAGTGCACTGTTTATTGCTGTAAACAGCGCAGCCTTTGGAGCCCTTTTTTTTTTTTTAAATGAAACTGTATATTTTGACTTCAGTGGGCTTGGGGCTGAGTACCACAGACAGGTTATTATACAAAGACAGACTAACACACTGTTGATTTAGGTCTTTTCGTGGTATTTGTTGACAAAAAAAGACATATTATATTATATTTAATATAATAACAGCTGTATCCTTTTAACATTAGTAGTTAATACAATAAGGTATTTGTCTCAGATGTCATGGAATTGACATAAATAAGCTGGTACTTTTTCAGCTGGTACATCTGATAGTGCTTTCCAGATGTCAGCTTCCCAACATCACAAATCGTGTTTTTTGGTTTGAAACAACTCACTGTAAAGATTCAGACTCAGATATATTTGTGTGGTAACAGGAGCTGAAATGACTCAGATGTGATGAGCGCTCATTAAGGACTTAGTTGACAGAAGCTGCGTTATCTGCAAGAGGCATTGCACAACATGTGGGTTTACTTTTTTTTTTTTTTTTTAAAGAACAATATTACATTTTGTATTTTACTAATGACTTTAGTGTCACACAACTGAAATGTAAGCAAATTGTGTTATGAGGCTTTTTCAAATAGAGTTTTATAAAAAAAAATAATAAATAAAATAAAAGTTACAAACGTAAAGGAACTGTTCCTCATCAATCTGCAGCTGATCAAATAATGACTCATGCTTCCATTCCACAGTGGTTTGTACTGCATTAAGTGTGTCTTACTCTTCAGGTTCTGTTTTTGTTTTATTAATGTACAGCTAGCAATGCTGTGTTGCTGTTGAGTACATTTTCAACCACATTGCCAAAAGGCTGGTTTTGTACCTCAGTATTTCAGATAAGACAGAGTGCAATACACAGAGAAGCTCATTTAAGTTTGAAAACTAAATGTATTTTCATGAAGTGATGTAATATTTCCTATCAATAAAAACACCTGATATTCTGACTAAATAAATTTACTATGAGAAGCTATCTTCAGGTGTCTTGAAATGCTTTTTTTTTTAAACAAAAATATTCCACATGAAACTCTGAGAAAAGGCTGCATTTCATTTTTTTGGTCTGTAACATGGATCGTAAATTTTCCGCTGCATAATGTTGAAAAAGACATTTATTTTCATGCTGTTCACCACTGGCAGCTGTAATCTGGGTCCCAGTTAAGTCTCTGTCTACTTCATATAACTGCTCCTCAGAGTCCTCTGTGATAGAATAACTGTCCGTCAACTGCTGCAGCCTGTAGCTCTTCCTCCAACTTCTCCTTCTTTATCTGTAAAGTAAAGCCTGTGTCAGCTGAGTTCATTACAAGGAAAACATTAGAGCACTACAGCAGAGCAGAGGATCCTGAATCTTACCATTCCCAGTTGTGGAAACAGACTGAACGACACAGGGATCATCAAGCCCAGAACAAATGCAACGCTTATGTGACGGACAGGAGCGACCAGCAACTTCCTCTGGAAAAGTCTTGTTCTGTAAAGGAAAATCCATTCGGTTAAGTTGACCTCACAGGTGTGATTTTGTCCATGTAAACAGAACTAAATTTCAAAGTAACTCACCTCTGTAAAAGCAAAATCAGCAGATTAGGAACAGTGGCAGTTGTACCAAACAGTGCCGCCCTTGACAAAGCAGTTTCCCTCACAGCCTGAAGAAAAAGGATAAAATATTAAACACTGCGAGTTTTCAATGGGAAGACTTAAATCCATCCATATTTTTAACCTTTTCTCCTGCTGCTTTAGACGTGCCGACAGGATTCCCATTGGAATCAAACACTTGGATCCCTGTTTCTAACTCCTCACTTCTGACAGTCAAGACACTGAAGAAGGCCAGAGCAGCTGGGGAGAGTTACACAACACGTCAGTATAAAAAGCCCCACCTCCTACTGCTGGAGCCATGCCAGCTGACTTACTATTAAATCATAAGAAAGAATGAAAATAAGCAAATCATGTACCATTCTGTGTTTGCCTTGCATAGAATTTACAATGTATGGACGGTCTATCTGCTGTCTGAGATGTGATACAGTATTCTGACTTTACCTGAGAGCGGGATCGGTAATATCGACCTTAAGAAAGTCTGGATTGGTGCACTTCTTACACTGAGTCGGCTGATCACAATTTGAGGAAGGGCCTGAAACACGAAATACAATAGGGACTTTTTAAAACTATACAGTTTACTGGAAACATTACAGACAACAATGAACAGTTACCACCAACACACACCCCTGCACAAGTTGCATAGGACACTGTTCCAGCGATCAACAGAAGCTGCTTCAGAGACGTCTTCTTGCCCTGGTGGTGAGAGATAAAGAGAGATAAAGAGCGGGAGGACGTCCAGTTAAAGACTGAAGATTAATGAGGGAGTCAAGCAAATGAGATTAATTTCATTATCAGAATATATTTGGGGATCTCAGTTGCATTTTTTTGTTACTGTGATTAGGGTTTTTTATTCATTACCTGCTCTGATGAAGAATTTCTGTTTGCATAGTTGAAGCCAGCATTGTAACTCTGCAGCAAAAACTGAAAGAAAGATTTTTTTTTTTTATCACTAATGTACATAGTGTTCCAGCCACATGTTATATACTTTTAATAATATGATAAATCAGCTTCCTTACCTGCCATAACAGAGCTGGTTTGACAGTGGTGTGAGGCAAAAAGCTGGCGACCACCTGAAAAAAATATACTTTACTTCCCAAAGTTTGTTTCACAGCCACGACAGCATCAAGAGCAAAGCGTCATTAAATACTGAATTGATGACACACGTACCAAAGGTGCTGATATTGGAAATAATGCTAGAAGGAAAATGACAGAAGTGAGGGCATCAGCGTGTATTTTCAGATTGCTTCATTGATACAATTACGCAGTAGTAATACACATGACATACTATATGCAAGAGATTTTAAATGCCACTGGACTTGAAACTACACCCAACAAAAGCAGCCCACAGCTGATTGCAACGAAACAACTCATGAAATATGTTATCATTCGACTTCACTTAAAAACTTTTACATACTTTTCTGAAAGACCCAAAAATAGTATGAATTACAGTCAGTACAGTTTCTATAAGAACACTTTAAATACTCATTGATATTACATGAAATTGTATGTGAAAGTTAAATATTGGCTAGAGAAAGATTAGTGAAACTCTGAATTACCTGGAGGGCGGAAAATTGGTAGGATTACAGCTCCTGAATCAGCATGGACGGACGACTGTAAACACAAGGCAAACATTAAAACTTTCAACTCCTTCAAATCACATCATCTGGACATTCCAGCCTCCTGAGGATAAAACATCTGGACTCATCCAAAAACATAAACACATTGTTAAAAATAAATTTCAGTTCAGTTTATATAAATATTTGATGTACGTAGCTCAAATGTCCAGAAACAGATGATGTAATATATGATCTATTCTACAAAAGCAGAAGCAGCAGTCATCACAGCTGTAGAGGCACAAAATGCAAAAATATCAAAATATGCAAAATATTCCCAATATTATGTGTTTTGTGTTTCTTTCAACACTTACAAGAGCGAGGTTCAGTGCAGATGCATCCTAGAGAAGAAAGAACAGTGATGTTTAAATCCATCTGTGGTTGGCTGAGGGGCAGGTTATAAAGGTGTCTGACTAACCCCTGTCCAAGTAAAAACATCATCTGACCTTTTCACTTTCCCCTCCACCTTCAAGAAGAGAACGGGCCTTCTGTATTTCAGCCTGAGGAGAGCGGCATCACTGGTTAAACATCAGATATTCTGCCCTCGTCTCTCAGAATATCTGACGTAAGTATCAGATCACTGCTACTTACATCAGAGGAGATCAGGAAAGCTGGATCGAGGAGATTAACCCAGATCTGTACTCGACTGAGGAGAGACTGAAGAAGAAGGTACAGTTCAACAAAAACATAAGAAGAACTAAGATGTAAACACAGTTTCACAGTAGCTGAATGAATGCAGTGAATCCTTAACACTGATGATGCTCTGCATGTTAACACACAGCACAGTTACCTGCCCGTTTCCTTTCCAGTACAACAAATTAGGATCCATTAGAACAATTAGATTAGGTACGTTTATGTCTCATAAATTAAATATCGTACAGTAACACTACTAAAGTTCACACGGATTTCTCATGCTTTGAGGTCAAGTGCTATTTAGAAACTTCTTCCGCGTTCAACCACGTGTTCAGTTGTGGGCGGGGTTATGATGCATTCACGGATTTGGAAAAATCCGGAAATATTGGAGGACGTGTAAGAAACTTACTAAGTTGCCATTGTGTTCATTTTATTGAGCTGAGAGCACAACGTATATGTTCATGGTTGGAAAATTGGAAAACAACTCGGGCTTATTAGTAACACAGTTTCACACGCAGAAGCGTTTTTAAACAAAACAAATTCGCCCGAAGGCAGCATGAAAGTCTGATACAGCTTGATTTTTATTTTATTTTTTACTTTGTCCCTGTAACAGTCTTCCACCTCTGTTTGTTGTCCATAGCTGTAAAGTCAAGTCGACAATACATCATACAGGTTAAGGTTTTATATTTATATATTTTTTAAGCGAGTTACGTCCGACACGTGCGTAATTGACGCAACAACCTGCTCAAACCGCCCATAATCCAAAATGGCAGCCACCATTGGGAGACTACTCAGGACCTCTGTAAGTCCAAGTTCATACAACACCGCTTCAAATTCACTCACACTGTTTCTGATCCTTAGTTTGGTTCTTTATTGATCAGTAATGAACGAATGTTTATGGCAGGTATCGATGAATAGTTAGCCTGTGCACTGAGGCGCTGTCAGGTGTGTGTCGCACATTTGAAACGGAGGACAACGGAAACCAGTGGTACCAACCTGTGGTCCGCGGCCGCTGTTTCAGACCAGTGTGGTCTACAAGATCAACTCAAATAATATTCTTTCAATATTATTTCTTATATCTTTTTTTTTTTTTTGTATAGAAGGGCTTTCTTCTAAACTTCTTTCTTCTTCTACATAACATTTTTGAATTTGAACAAAATCCTGGAACTCAGACTGATCTAGTTGGCATCCAGCCCTCATTAGTCTTATCAGTATCACCCCTGCCTTTTCTAACATGTCAAACTGTGCACTGTGATAAATGTATGTGTGTTTGTGCTGTGTACCACTGTTTAATCGACATCTTTTTGTTTTAAGGGAAACTGCGCTGTTTTTAGAAATGAAACACAACAGCTGTCTAAAAGATATATAAGTTAGTATTTTCGGTATGGGGGAAAAAATGGCCTGCAGGTTGTTACTGTGAAAATTTTCAGTTTGGCTTTTACATCAACCGTCTACAGCTTGAAAATCACATGAAGATAATATTAATTAGACAAACATTTATTGTAGACAGAGCTGCTCAGGAGGAGTTGAGTTAAACCTTGGCATGTGGAAAACTCAATACAGTTATCAGTACAATAGGCTGCCTTCACAGGTATTATAGAGTTACAGTGCGAAAAGCAGTGTAAATAATAAAGTCAGTGATGTCTGAATTCCATTTAGCTGTTTCAGGCCCCGGGTATAGTTCATGCTGGCTCACTGTCAAACTTTCGCTTGAACAGAACAGAGCCACCATTAATTTTATTAGTAACACCTTAACTTTTCTTTTACAAGTCAAAGTGCTGCTGTGAAATCGGCCTGAACTGAAAGGAGATGTCAACAATTCATGACCATTAACAGGATTCATCATTTTTAACTAACCTGTTGAGACGAACCTGGGATTTAAAAAAAATGACATATGACATATAGTTTTTGAAATCTGTGAAATCCACATCAGACCTTCTAGAAAGCACGTTGTGCAGGCTCAGACACAGCTTACTGGTTTTTACACAGCTTGTCTTTAGCCCAGTTAACAGCAATTAGCTTTGTCACAGCAGGTGTTCTGCCCTTGGCAGGATGGATGTGAAACACCTGCTGCGACGTCACTGTTTGTGGTGTGGCCGTTAAGTGCTACGTGCTGCATGACTTTTAAACCCATAGAGAGCAGTGCAGCCTCAGTTTTATTGGAACTGCCCTTTTTAAATAAAAAGATATGACCTTTCATGCCTGAAGGTGGTGGGTGTGCACATGACAGGACTGCAGATGTGAGATTGCTTTAAAACTGGTGGGAGATTTTTACTATGTTTTAGCTAGTCTGTTTGTGGATCATTAACATTGAATTGATGTCTTTTCTCAGGCAAGAGCTGCAGCAGGAGGGCTGAAAGTCACAGCAGCCTGTCAACATGGAGCCTCTGGGGCTGCAAGAGCCCTCACCGCTCCTGCACTTCAGAGAGCCTGTTTCTCTACAAGTGCGTACAAAAGCCATATCAAGTCAGAGTTTGCCCTCATATTGTAGCTGTGAAATAATGTCAAAATTAAGGTTGTTCTCCTATATTGATATACATATCACAATAAGGAAAATATATGCAATTGATAGATGTCAGAATTCAGCATAACGTGCTATGATCGTATCATTCACTTAAAATGTATAGAGGCCGTATGAAAATGTCCAGAGTCATCAGCATGACGTGTCTGTACTCCAAACTTCAAGAATTACCTGGGTTTTACTAAGTAAATAGTATGTATGAATAAATTGTGCTCGCCTCTTCTATATCAGGCACTTGCAGATGGGCCCCTGCTGTCACTCAGCCTGCTCCGGCTTTTAAGGGCACAGCTGTCTTCAATGGGGAGTTTAAGGAGATGAGCCTAGCTGATTTCAAGGGCAAATACCTGGTCCTCTTCTTCTACCCATTGGATTTGTGAGTACTCACAGCAACTCTCCGACGTGCATGAAGAGATGAAGTGAATAACTTGTTGACTCTGCTTAACTTAAATTTAAATGCACATTAATGTCAGTGAGAGGGAGATGAGGTCTCCAGGGGATCAGGTTGTTAGAGCTGAGCTGAGCTCAAGGTATTGATGTGTGTCCCGATTAAAGGACACGGAAACTGACTTTTACCAGTTATGTTGATTTTATTTAGGCTGTGGTGTGTAACAATGACACAAACCAAGGAAGGTATCAGCATAACAAACACAGTGAAGTACATACAAATATGCAGATAAGGACTGTAATTGCTAATCAAAATGTATCAGTGATAACACCATGGACAGGCAACCTTATGACACGAGGATGTGATCTTTCTAACATTCTGTTGACATTCTGTTTTTTGACTGAATGTTGAGTTGAAGTAATTTTTTATTTTGTGAATGGTTCAACCTGGGTAAACTTTTTACTCACAGTGCCTTTTACCTCTCTCTGTGTTCCTCCTGTGTTTTTGCAGCACCTTCGTGTGCCCGACAGAGATCATTTCATTCAGCGACAAGGCCAACGAGTTCCACGACGTCAACTGTGCGGTGGTGGGTGTGTCCGTGGACTCCCACTTCACCCACCTGGCATGGATCAACACTCCACGCAAAGTACGCTTCCTCATTTAATAATTAGACACATTGTGCAAGGTTCAACTCGTTGTTGTTTTTCATGCAGTCTTTTAAGTGGGCTATGGAGGAACTTTTAGTAAAATAGTGATCTCCAGGTACTAATGCTTAAATAAATAAACCTTGTTTTGTTAGACTGGAGGCTTGGGCCACATCCACATCCCCCTGCTTTCAGACCTCAACAAGCAGATCTCTAGAGACTATGGGGTGCTTCTGGAGGGTCCAGGCATCGCACTGAGGTAAGTTCATTATGTGCTATATATTAGAACATAATGGTATATTAGAAGTATCAGTCCGCATCCACTGTCAAAGAGACATGGGAATGTAAACTTTGTAAACTACAATTTGCCTAGAATTCAACATTCAACAATTTCATTTCCAACGTAATTTACAGGTATAGTTTCGTGTAATGTTATTAAAGTTATTAGAATTTGTTTCTAAGATACAGTAAAGAAACAATGACCAGACCCTAAATGACAAATCATTTAACCACTGCTGCTGTTACGACCACATCACTGCTGCTGTCATTTTTCAGGTGGTTAGCGTCACTTTTATCTGCCACTACATTTTTGTTACTTCTTATTACATGGTATCATAATGTTGCTGTACGACTGTTTGATTTTCAAAGGCCCATCCTCTTGGCTTTCTAATTTAGTATCAGTTATTGAGAAAGATGCTTGATAATTACATATTTTTATTGTTCTTATTGTCTTTCAGGGGCCTGTTCATCATTGATCCGAATGGTGTGGTGAGGCACATGAGTGTGAACGACCTGCCAGTAGGTCGTAGTGTAGAAGAGACCCTTCGTCTTGTGAAGGCGTTCCAGTTTGTGGAGACCCACGGCGAAGTGTGTCCGGCCAGCTGGACCCCTGACTCCCCCACGGTGAGTTAACCGAACCTCTGGACACAGACCTGTGCATTTGACACTCTCCGTTTAATTTCAATCTGTCACATTAATTACTCACTGTGTGTGTGTTCGAGAAATGCAGTTTGGATAAACTCTAATGCTTTAGGTACATCAGTCTTCTGTGAGACAGTCAGACTGGAGACTTGTTATTAAGGTGAAACTTTGTTTTTCAGATCAAACCAACCCCACATGGATCCAAGGAGTACTTTGAAAAAGTCAACTGACAAGGTTCACAACGCTTTCCACTTAAACATTAAATAGCACTAAAAATAAACGTGGTACTCTCAGTATACAGTTTATGAAGTTATATTTATCATACACAGCTGTATACGCTAATAAACATGCTCTTTATAAACGACAGCTCTTTGTTGTGATTTATGTGCAAGGTTGTGGTGTAGTGGTCTTTGTATTTTCAGCAGAGGCTCAGGCTGAGTCACCTGACACTGCACTGTTTTATTCATGGTTGTAATTTTCCTGACTAATTAATTACATCAGCACCCCGTGAGACTCTGCATAATGATGCTGATGTTACATTAACAAATAGTGCCATTCTTTTTAATGGCTCTTTAGTATGAACAAAGGAAATAGTTGTTCTTGGTGAGAGCCATTCTTTCTGTGGTTGTGCCCAAAATTCACTGCCCTTAGTGATCATTTCACAGTTAAACCTAGTGACCCCCGCACCCTAAAAAACAAGACCAGCTACAAACCTAGTATTTGGCTGGACCGTATATGGGTGTGTGAAATTATCAAATTATGATTGTTACAGGATAATCTGCTCAGCTTGTAATAAATGTAGAACGAGGTATGCTGTTCGCGCCAATTTATTTTGAGAGAGGAGGAGAAAATGGAACTAACACTCGGCCGACCGGTGGTATAACTTCATCACTCAATCAGTCAGTCAGGGACAGATGTTCATGTTAAAGGGTTGGCCCAGCTGTTACGGTCCAGTCAAAAAGAGAACGATGAACACTGAAGTGTGATACTGTATGGGCTTGACTGTAACACACACCTATAGTGCAGTATTTATGAGCTTATCTAATAAATCAATTCAAAAATATTTACCCTCAAAGTCCAAACCACACTTAATAACCCCTGTACATAAACATGTTTATTTTCTCTTTTTACAGCAAGTTAATATGCAGGTTCAAAATGTCTAATCAGACATTGGTACACAACATGAGGTGCCAAAATCAACTTCAGTGGGGGAGAACTGGAAGTTAGAAAAAAAAAAAAAAGGCTTTGCCACTTCTCATACAAGTAGGGTACGTATTGTATTTACACAAAATGGGGGGAGGAAGCAGTTGAAACACTCCGCAGCACTGTGTGTGGTTATGAAAACATCTAGTCTTAAGTGTACATAAACTTCACTTTGTACAGTATGTTTACAGAAACAAAGCAACTGCCTCATTCCTTCTGACATTCACAAATGATGTTTCAGGTTAGGCAAAAGAAATAACATGAAGGGAAAATGACTTACCAGAAGATGTAGAGCCTTTTAAAGCTTTAAATAATATATGTAATCAAAATGAGGAGAGTGTCCATAAGAAGGCCCACCGGTCATCAAAATGTACTATTACATTTTGACACTGAGGAGAGTTTTGAAATCAGAGAAGGAAAAAAAAAAGGAAGAAAATGACAACGCTGACTGAAGTGAAAATCTGATGATCAGATGGTTTGGTGAAAACTTCATGCAATTTCAGGCAAGATGTAACAACGCCACCAGCCCCACCCCAAGCACCAAACAAAGAAAAAAACAAAAACAAAATATACCTTTTTTTTTTTTTTTTTTTTAATTTTAACTGAATGATTCATTAAAAAAAAAAGAAAGAAGAAACACCCTGTAGTAAATCTGTACAACGAAAATACATTTGGGATCTACATCTAAAGGTACATTATTAAGGTTATATACACCCCCCCCCCATCCATATATTATCTTTACAAGAAGACTTCATTCAAACCCAAACATTAAGAAAACATAAGACTAAACGGGGATCACGTCAAACATCCATTTAAAAATCGGGTCTTTCTGTACCTCAACCATCGATCAGTCCCTCTGTCCTTATCTGTACAGTAAACTACAGCAGGACTAAAATCATCAACTGGATGGATTGCTACTGTAACAGGGAATTAATCATCAAAACGGGGGAATGATTCTCAAGTGATGACTGCTTTTCATATCATTTTGCAGTGAAAGTAGATCTGAACAAACTACTGTACTGTGTAGTAACGACAGCTCGAGTGATTCCAAGAATACAAAATAGAAATCAAGTCAGAACATGGGCACAAACCCAACTCTCCAATATTCTGACACAATAGAATAAAGGCTTTCAATACACTTAGGCCTCTTCACTGAAGAGAGCTACACTATTCCATCAATAAACATTTCTGTTCTCTGGTCTCGGGTGGGACTGGGTTGGAAAAGAGAAGCCGTGTCAGCCTTAAACATCTGCCCCAACATTTGTTTGAAAGCAACTGATAAAAAAAGGAACCTTGTGTTTGATATTTCTTCCGCAGATTTGCTCCTGTTCACTTTGAGCTGCGGCGTTGAAATTCATTCAGAAAATGGAAAAAAAAAACTACATTGTACAAAGTGAGATTCTCACAATCTCTTTGCAAGAAAGAAAAGTAATAAAGAATGACTTGTGCCTGCCGTCGTAGGCAAATCCATTAATTTCCCTGTTTTGCTGCTTCGCTTCTTAGTCAATTTTCACATTTGTGTAGATCTTCCTCACAAAGGCACTTGTTCCCATGTATCCGACGGCACCTGGAAGACAAATGTGCTCTGTGAGTGTCTCTCAGGTGGACTGGCAACTCACACTCTGCTCTCACTTTGCAGGGAAATCCATCAAAGGACAAAATGATGACTGCTGAAACAATTCGCTAAAGGCGAGCAGAGAAAAGCACATGCTACGTCCACAAAATGAGCAGTCAGACGTCCGACAAACCCAGAAGGCAGCATGTAGTAGATTGTGCAGTTTAGAGAAAACTCCACAAAAAGTGATTTAAGGTACATGGGCGACAGCCGTGGCTCATCAGTCTTCAAGGTGAAGAATGAGTTTGGCTTGCAGCTAATGAGGAAGAGTCTACATAGTTGCACTTAAAGGTGAAGAACTAATGTGGGGGAAATGCTGCCCTGATAATGGGTGTCTTTCTTTTTATTCTGAATTCGTGTCTGGGCTTGTTGCAGGACTTACGGAAAGACAGTCTTTCTTTCTCCACATGGGGAAAACATTTGTTTGACTTCTCTGGCTTTGACTCAGGAGGCAGAGGAATTTTTCTAAATTGATCCTCAAGCCACAGTAGCTCGCTGCTGTCAGTGTGTGACTGGGTAAATGAGAGGCAAAGTGTAAAGTGCTCTGGATGAAAGAGCTGAAAAACCATCTACCATCTACTTGGCATTTAATTTGAAATATAAATATGTTACAATAAATCCCACAGGAAAAATGAATACTCTGCTGGCCCTACTGTAAACATGGTGGCATGCAATGTTTACTTTATACAGCTGGTGAAGGGCTTCGTGTATAGGTAGTTACGTCACTGTCCATCCTTATAATACCTGACAGAGTAACATCACCTGTTTAATATTCTGTCTTAATCTCCATGACTGTCATGCCCTCTGTTTTCTAACTTCAGGACAAACCATTCTCTCTTTATCTCTGTCACAGCACTGTGCTGCTCTAATGATGGCTCCAATATTCATATTTTTTTAATTGTTTTGGGTCCCTTATGACAACTAACGTTTACATTTGTAATGTTTTTTTTTCTGCTGGGATGACAGATGACAACAGGACTTGTTGAAAGCACAAAAGTTCTGCAGTAAAATTCTTCTTTTGGTTCTCTGTGGCGACACATTTCGTGAATGAAACCTGCCCACAACCTGAGCTGACCATGGAACTTTACATAGCATTTTGGGGGTTGTTGATAATGCAAATGATCTAATCTCACTAAAGCACACTTCCTCATGAACAGAGTGACTCTGACTTGTAACACTAATAGGATAGATATATTCAAATGTCTCTGAACCAAGCTCAGTTGTTTGAAAACTATACCAAAATACTGCCACATTATTTTGTCACTAAAAACCTCTATGTGGCAGAAGTTGTGGCCGCATACACATATCTGTGATCAGATAGACCGGGGACTCACCGCACATGATTCCTAGGGCAGTGCTGAACACAGCCATGTAACCAAAGTAGAAGGACGTCTGGAACAGCCCGTACATCCTGAAACACATCCGCGTACAACAACATGTGAGAAATTATTTTATTTCTTTGATTCTATGAACTTTCTACTTTCTATTTCATGTGGGTATGAGGTTAAGGAAGACAAAAACTCACTTAGTTTTGAAGAAATAGTAGTAAAAGGAGTACATGTAAACATAAACAGCCGTGGATGCAGCGGAGAGGAAGCTTGTCCATTGCCTGAAAAAGAGGGAGAAGCAAAAAAAAAAACAAAAACAAAAACCTACAGTCAGTCACAGTTTAAGGCTGAGTCAATAACACAGGTCACTTTCTCAATCACTGTTGCTGTTTTAATCATAAATTATTCTCTCAGCTCATGATAAGGGATTAAGAAACATACTTATTTTCATGTATACATCCTCAAAAAGTTGCTGCGATGACAATTAACTAACTTCAAGGCTGATATTTGTGAGATCTGTTTGATAAAAAGGGAAAAACACCGATACACTCACCATCTGTAATCCTCAGCGTTGAGCAGGAAGTACGTACACACGATGGTGACACACACAGTCACGATGCACAGGATAACCAGGACTAGCATCATAAAGCCGTACACGTAGTAGATTTTGTAGGCCCAAAAAGATGTGAAGATGAAGTACCTGAAGAATGAGGACAGTAAACATGTCACCAGGTCTGTAAACATCAGCGAACAATGTACAAATCCATCAGTATCGCTGCACAGACTTACATTTCAATGAAAATGGAGCCAAATGGAAGGATTCCTCCGAGGCAGACGATGACAGCGGGCTCCATGAACCTGAGCGATCACAAGATTCAACGTATAAATATGATTGTATACCTTGACGTCAGACCCCACCCCCCCTTCAGGGCAGGGATACGTGGCTTATTGTGTTAGGAGAGGGAAAAAAGAAAAGGTAGACACAGATTGGAAATTCAAGCAAAGTCCAACAGTGGCCTTAAGTCACATCTACCATTTCCTGCTGGCAGCTGGCGACAGTTCTTGGCAGAAGGTTGTAAATGTTATATAATAAACTCACAACTTATTACTTTGCTATTTTTCATTACCCAAAGACTCTGTGCAGACAGCACAACCACTTTCTGCTTCAGACCTGACGACTAACACAGGCCCTACAACAGTCTGGACTCATTTCATGCATTAAGAACAACTCCCCCGCTGCCCTCTGATCAGTCATTACATTTCCCTCTGCAGCAATAAAATACAATGGTTGCCATAACGTTATAAAACGCCAGAAAATAGATGCTTAATCAACGTCCTTTAAGCAGTTTGACAAATTTATTTATCTTGTTTGTAATTTATCTTGAAAAAAAATGTTTTTTTTTCCTGCTTCATATCACTGCATTTTATTTTTTGCAGAATATGTGTTGTCAATGAGCAATTATGTTTTAGCTGTCAATGTGAATGTATCATAAGAATATCAACTGTCTCCAACTCTGCACGAGTGTCACCAAGGCAAATTCTTAAAAGTTTTCTCTACCCAGAGACTAAACTGACCCTGCCTCAGTTTGGACCACACCTACCATTTCTTCTCGGGGATGGGTCGCGGCACAGCGTTCACTCGGCAGGGGAAGTTTGGCTGGCCTGAAAGATTCCTCCCCAAAATTGTTCCCACGAGGTTTAGTGGCAGAATGACAAAGAAGCAGATACAGCAAACAGCAACCTGTAGAAAGGACAAACAAAAATGATTAATATTCAGTTTGGTGCTGTATTTACAGCCAACATCCAGTGTGTTTTCAGACTTATCTCAACTGTCCTCTGACTGTGTCCCAGGAATGTTTTTAATGACTGATCCAGAGGTACAAATGCTCAGACAGGCTCATGGTTATTTTCAGAGGACCTTGAGGCCAGAACAAATTAAAACTGCCTCAGATTTTTTCCCAACCTGTTAAAATAACAAGTTTGGCTGATACAGTTGAAATATGGCTTTTTCATGGTATGATTTCAAGATGCTTCCTTGACAGTTATGATTGACACAAAACAGCTCTCGGGCGTTGCGTCAAGCCAAAAAACAGCTGTTTGTAATTAGGAAACTGAATAGTTTTGGAGTCAGTCAGGACATTGTTGAGAAAGTGTATGTGAACTTTGCATAAAGCATCTTTTTTTGTTCAAGTACAGCTTAACTTAACAGGAAGAAACTCTGCAAATTAACTAAGGAAACAACAGATAAAGAAACGTATCTTCAAGCTCAATGAGATTCATCTTAAACACTGAACACTTTCTGCACTCACTGCAGAATGACTGATTACTCAACATCATATCACTTCAACCACAGTGCAGCACAACCACACACTTAAAGTGGAAGCGGTTGATTCAGAGGATGTTGTTCATAACTCTGTGTTTTTTAGGAAGCTGTTGCTGTGTCAGACCCACCATGGTGCCAAATGGGATGGCTCTGGAGGCGTGGTAGTAGATAGCGATGAAGTTGATAAAGAAAGCAGTCCCACACACCATGGCTGGGATCATGAAGGCGCCAATGAACATTTGTTTAATCCATCTTCTGCCTGTATTATTGAAACAAATCGAACAGCGTGATGTGAGATATGAAGTCCACATTAAGCCAACAGTCCATATCCAGGAAAGCAGTCAGAGAGAATATGACTTTTTTTTTTTATTACCTCCTTGTTTTGCGTACAAACTTCCCCCAAAGTAGCCATTGACAGGGGAGGTTGCAGCATACACAAAAATGGCTGTACTCAGCATGGATCCTCTCCTGCAAAGAAAAAAAATGAAATGAGTCAAGCAGAGCAAAGTGAATCTTACTTCTCCCTCTGTGTCTGGGCTGTATTCCCCTTGAAAATGGTGTTTCATATTTCTAGTGTTTTCCCCGACTCACGCCTTATTTTAAGTTTTTAACCTACATTTCAGTACAGAGCTTTATTTTTAACTGACATAACCCAAAGTAAAACACATGCACCAACACAACACAACCTGAACCTAATGCTAACTTGACTCCTGAAACCAAGTCTTAATCTTGAAAAAGCAGCCTCTACCCCTGGGGACTTCAATTTTTGTCCCCCATGGGTTTGTGTGCATTCAGGTTTAAGTCCCCACTGAGATATAAAAACAAGCCCACTCTCTCTCTCTCTCTCTCTCTCTCTCTCTCTCTCTCTCTCTCTCTCTCTCCCACACCCACACACACACACACACACACCCAACCCCTGCATTCATGATAGATAAACCCCACCCGCATAAGTATTTGTCC